>JAJOZX010010777.1:0-120851 GCA_023014485.1 Bathynomus jamesi | reverse complement strand
GTATTTAATTATTAATTATTGCCATTTTTTATTACTCTTTTTCTCCAAATATTACTTACAGTATTCTTGTCTGTCTCTTTGCAGACAAGGTTGTCATTGTGGCTATTATCTTTGTTATTATTATCTTGTTATTATTATCTTTTAGTTATTATTTATTATCTTTGTTATTATTATCTTTATTATATCTTTGTTATTATTATCTTTTAGTTATTATTGTTATTATTACTACTATTATACTATTATTGTATTGCATATTTATTATTATATAATCAGTATTATTTGCAGACTGTTATATATTAGCCAAACGGGCCATTATTTAATCTCACCATTATAAGTCCATCAAAGTTGTTACGGGTAAAAATCCCCTTTGCATATACTATTAATTGTTGTCAATAAAATATAAAAATTCATATTGATTTAATAATCAGTCCTTCCCTTCTTTTATTAAAATTAACTTTGCGCCGCAGTGCCGGATGCCAATCTAGTACTTGGGCGCTGGTGACCCTGGCATATAGTTAATTATCTACGTAAACTTGTAAAGGTCTAAATAAATAAAACTGGACTCTTACAATTGGTAACCTCCTGGAGTGACCAAACACCGTAATTTATGCAAAAAAAAATTTCTAAAAGTTTTTTCTCAATTTTTGTCAATATATTCAGTCTGCATCTATAATTTTATTAAATTCACTAGTACAAAGCACTCACCTGTACTGGAAGTGTATTCTATTGCAAAATATATTCCTTTTATTTTGCCTTTTTATAAATTCAGCATTTTCTAAAGTTTTTTTATGCAAATTTACTTATATTTTGCAAACAGCCTATACGCAGACTATTTTTCTGCTAATATTGGGCTACATCATAAAAAAATTTTTTTACTTATATTTTGTAAACAGCCTATACGCAGACTATTTTTCTGCTAATATTGGGCTACATCATAAAAAAATTTTTTTACTTATATTTTGTAAACAGCCTATACGCAGACTATTTTTCTGCTAATATTGGGCTACATCATAAAAAAAAAAAAAAAAAAAAAAAAAAAATTTTACGTAACTTTTTGTTATTGGCATTCATAACTCAAATTGAGTCTCATACTCAACCAAGCTTACCTGAAGCCATTATTTACATTCAACAACATTTGTTGAAATCTTGTCAGTTTGTGACACATTTTAAATTTTTTTTAGTACCTTGTAACAAATAATAGCCACAATGACCAATAACAACCTAGGGTCATCCAATGGTGGTACTCCAAATTCACCACCTATAACGGACTTTCTCACAATGTATCAGCCTACCACTCCACAATTCACCGCTGAAGAGCCTGGAATCTTTGTGAGTCAACTGCGGGATTATTTGAGATAAAAGGAGTTACGGACCCACGAACCAAGTTCCTTGTCACAAAGAACCTCCTGCCTACACAAGTATACAAAGTAGTGCGGGATGTAACTCTATTGCCTCCGTCTGACCAAGCTTTTGAGAGCCTCCTCAGCGAGTTAGTCAGGAGACTCGGCCAATCAGAAGAAGAGCGACTCAATGCTCTACTCAAGGACCAAGTTCTTGGGGATCAAACGCCAACAGCCTTCCTGAGACATCTGCAAGACCTGGCTGGACAGACCAATGAAGACGATAAAAACTCACCCTTAATGCGACGCCGCTTCCTCAATGGTCTCCCTACTGCCCTACGGCCAATGCTCCGTTGTATGCCAGATGATACAGACCTCCTCACAATGGCCAAAACAGCTGATAAGATGATGATTGAAATCCACCTTGGCCAAGTAGATAACCACACCCATCACCCCCAAATCTGTGCCACGCAGGACGACAATCTGAGTCCGGCTGCACAAGGTCTTAAAGTATCCAATGAAATTCTACGAACACTTAAAGAAGAATTTAAAGCTCTCCGAATAGAGCTAGCTAACAACAGGGAACGAGAGAGAAGTTCTTCAAGACAAGGACGACCCTCTGGTCCAATTAGAGCCTCCCAATATGAACCTGGACAACGCCTCGTTCTCCTACAACCACAGCCACCGCAAACAGGTCAGTTGGTTGCTCCTAATCCAAATCTATTAGCCTTACCTCATCCTCAATCCTCAATCCCCACTACTCAGCCCCATTCTCAACCTATTTCCTTACCACAGTCTACTGTTCATACCCCTCCTTGCTGGTATCATGAAAAGTTTAAAGATCGTGCAACGCGCTGTCTCACACCTTGCCCATGGACTCCTAACCCTCCTTTAAACTAACCAGGCTGGTGTCACAGGCGTCTGACGCTACAGCCTCTCAAGCCTCTCCTCCTATCCTTACTTCAACTAACCCTACCACTACCTCATTTAACACTGTCAAACCAACACCTACGTACGCAAGTAAAGTTAAAGAATCGCAACCTACTTATTCAACCACAGCTAATTTAATACCCCCAACTAATTCTCCAAATACAACACAAACTCCTTCCCACAGCAATACTAACCTTCTTCCACAAAAATTTAATGATTCACAACTACTGCACCACCTGGTCCAACATTCACCTTGCATGATCCACTTTCAGGCTATGCATTCCTTATTGACACTGGAGCTCAATACAGTGTTATTCCTGCAACAGCCGCAGACCGTGCAAACGGACCTTCTCCTTTCATTTTACGTGCAGCTAATTCTTCATCTATTCACACTTATGGACATCGTTCTATTTCAGTTTCTCTTGGACTTAGACGTGTTTTCCGCTGGATATTTCTTGTCGCGGATGTATATACTCCAATGTTAGGCTCTGATTTTCTTTCTGCTAATGATTTATTAGTGATGTTCGTAGAGCACAATTAATTGATAATGTCACACATCTTTCAGTAATTGGTTCTCCTACCGTGCACCCCTCTTCATTATTGGCAAGTTCTCTGCCACAGTGCTCACCTGCTATAGAGCAGCTCCTAAATGAATTTTCTTCACTTACTCAACCCTGTTCTAAGGATACCCCTATTAAACACTCTGTTGTCCACCGTATTGATACGGTAGGCTCACCTGTTTTCACCCGCCCACGTCGCTTAGCTCCAGATCGTCTTGCAATTGTGAGACGAGAGTTTGAACACATGCTTGAACTCGGTATTATACGGCCTTCAAGTAGCCCGTATGCCTCTGCTTTACACATGGTCCCAAAACCTACACCTGGAGACTGGCGTCCATGTGGAGATTATCGTGCTTTGAATGACAACACGATTCCAGATCGCTATCCCCTTCCTCACTTACACGATTTTACTTCTGCTCTCCATGGCACCACAGTATTTTCACGCCTTGACTTGGTGCGAGCCTTTCATCAAATTCCTGTACACCCTGATGATGTACATAAAACTGCTATAACAACCCCTTTTGGGTTATTTGAAATGACAAAAATGCCATACGGACTGCGTAATGGCCCAAACTTTTCAACGCTTCATTGATGAAGTGTTGAGAGGTCTCTCCTTCACTTTCACATATGTCGATGACATTCTCATCGCAAGTTCTTCTCCCTCAGAACATATTCAACATTTACGCTTAGTTTTTTCTCGGTTGGCAGAATATGGTGTATTGCTAAACCCTGAAAAATGTGTCTTTGCTGTAGATGAACTCACCTTCTTAGGACACAAAGTTACTTCGAAGGGCATTTCTCCTCTCGAAAATAAAGTATCTGTCATAAGGTCTTTCCCACAACCGCAAACTCAAAAGCAACTTCGCCGCTTTTTAGGGATGGTAAACTTCTACCATCGCTTCATTCCTCAGTGTGCAAACATTCTTGCACCCATAACCTCTCTTCTTCGCCAATCAAAAAGGGGCAGATCCACTGCAGTTCTGTGGAACCCCGAAGCTACCAACGCTTTTTCACAAGCAAAAGAGGCTATAGCACGAGCTACATGCCTTGTTCACCCTCAACCAGACGCTCCTCTGAACTTAGCCACTGATGCCTCTGACGTTGCCGTGTCAGGAGTGCTCCAGCAGCTTGTTTCAGGCGTTTGGGAACCTCTCGCATTCTTTTCACGCAAGCTCTCACCTTCACAAATGAGGTACAGCACTTTCGGTCGAGAGTTGCTGGCGATATACCTCTCCATCCGTCATTTCAGGTCATTCCTGGAAGGACGTGACTTTAGCATTTTTACGGATCATCGTCCGTTAATATTTGCTCTCCATTCTCAATCAGACTCTCATGCTCCTAATGAGCGAAGATACCTTGATTTTATTCTTCAATTTACTTCAGACATTCGACACATTTCAGGTTCTTTGAATGTTGTGCCGGATGCGCTGTCTCGCATCTCAGCAATTTCTGACCCTGGACACTCTCACATCAACCTTTCAGAGATGGCTAAGGCTCAGTCCACGGATACAGACCTCCAAACTCTTATTAATTCACCCACTTCATTGCAAGTCCGCTCTTTACCAGTTGAACCCAAGTCAGACTTACTAATTTTATGTGACGTCTCGACTGAGCATATTCGACCGTTGGTCCCACAAGGGCTGCGAAGAGCTGTTTTTGCTAAACTCCATTCCCTTTCTCACCCGGGAATTAAGGCCACCCAAAAATTAATTGCAGCTAGGTTTGTATGGCCAAGTATGCACAAAGATATCCGCAATTGGACTCGATCTTGCCTTCAATGTCAGCGTGCCAAAGTTCACCGACACACAAAGTCAGAAATTGGTACCTTTCCTTTGCCAAAGGCTCGTTTTGAGGCCATACACCTAGACATAGTCGGCCCCCTCTATTCTTCTCGAGGTTATACCTATCTTCTCACTGTCATTGATAGGTTCACAAGATGGCCAGAAGCTGTTCCTTTGACTTCTTGTACTGCTTCTGCAGTAGCTCACGCCTTTGTTTCATGTTGGGTTTCCCGTTTTGGAATACCTGCAACCATTTGCACAGACAGAGGTGCCCAGTTTGAATCGGCCTTATGGAAGGAACTCATGCTCCTTCTTGGGACTGAGCGCATCAGAACAACAAGCTATCACCCGCAATCCAATGGGGTGATAGAACGCTTCCATCGTCAACTTAAAAGTTCCTTGCGAGCCACTGATCCATCTACTACATGGGTGGACAGGCTACCCCTAATCCTACTCGGAATTCGTACTGCTCTGAAGACTGATCTTGCATGCTCTGCAGCAGAATTAGTTTACGGTACCACACTCCGGTTACCCGGAGAATTTTTCACACCTACACCCATTAACCCCGCATGTGATCCTGCTTCGTATGTTAAGACATTACGCTCTGTTATGAAGCAAATTCGTCCCACAGCACCTAGAACTTCCACTTCACAAACTACCTTCGTTTCCCCTGATTTACAAACTTGCACACATGTTTTCTTGAGACATGATGCTCACCGCTACCCTCTTCACTGCCCCTATGATGGTCCCTTCCTTGTGCTAGACCGTAAACCCAAAACTTTCATCATTGACAAGGTGGGCAAGCGTGAAACTGTTTCTGTGGACCGCTTGAAACCAGCATACCTTGATTTTTCTCCAACAAAAGATCCTATCCTCCCTCAATCTTCTGTACCTCCACCTCAAATACAGGTACAGCAACCTATCCCTCCTCAATCTTCTGTACCTTCATCTCATATACAGGTACAGCAATCTACCCTTCCTAAATCCTATGTACCACCACCTCATCCGAGGGTACAACAATCTATCATCCCTCTTCCAATTCTCCTTCATTATCGCAACCAACTGTCTTTGAACCAGCCAGTGGCTCCATCGCACAGGCACCAAGAATCCCCTTCCCCCAATGTCCCTACTGCACCTGTAGCACCATCCATGCCTTCAGAACCAGTGCTGCAGGATATTGCCATCCAAAAGCAAACAACGACTCGTTCTGGAAGAGTCATTCGTAAGCCAGTGCGTTTTGACATTTAAGTGTTTTTTTTTACCCCTGACAACCATGTTTTTGGGGGGCAGTACTTGTAGTGCCTTGCACCACAAGAGTATTCTTTATTAGTGAAAACTGCCACAAATTGGCATGAGTGAAATATTTAAATTAAAATAAATAAATAAATAAATAAATACAAGTTAAATATGTCCAGTGATCAAATTTAATTCTTAAGAATTCAGTGTGGTGTGACTAGACATGAATGGGCTTTTAAGGATTATTTTGGCTGGTTGGTAAAATTATTAAGTAAAAACAAACTTGTGTGCAACGACAACACAAAGGACGCCAAAAAAACCATTATATTCGAAATCACCCCGCCAGCAAGCAAAGTTCCTTTGTGGTATGTTTTGTTTATATATTTATTCTTTACTATTTCATATCTGTATGCAATACCGCATACTGCAGATACTAACGCCTTATACCGTTTGCAATTAGTACTAAGATTCATACTACAAATAGTAATGTAAGATTCATATAATAAATTACTTAGGCTAAGTTAGGTCTAGGCTAAAGCCAAATTGTAACTAGCCTAACTGAGGCCTACCATAGTCTTTGTTTTAGATTAACCTCAGCTCAATATGTTGAAGAGGCAAAGGCCTGCCTATTAAATTTCTTAGTATATTTTACTTTATAAGCCTATTATGTTTCACGTTATTTTCTTAGCAGATGGCCTACTAATCATTTGTAGCCTACATATTTCCTTTAGTTTCCCATTCAACTTAACACAATCCCATAACCAGAATTAACTGTAATTTATCATCCACAGGTTACTGGGGCCTATATAACCTATATGTATTTAATTATTAATTATTGCCATTTTTATTATTCTTTTTCTCCAAATATTACTTACAGTATTCTTGTCTGTCTCTTTGCAGACAAGGTTGTCATTGTGGCTATTATCTTGTTATTATTATCTATTATCTTTATTATTATTGTATTATCTTGTTATTATTATCTTTGTTATTATTATCTTTGTATTATTATTTTTATTATTATTATATACTACTATTATTACTATTATTTGTATTGCATATTATTATTATAATCAGTATTATTTGCAGACTGTTATATATTAGCCAAACGGGCCATTATTTAATCTCACCATTATAAGTCCATCAAAGTTGTTACGGGTAAAAATCCCCTTTGCATATACTCATTAATTGTTGTCAATAAAATATAAAAATTCATATTGATTTAATAATCAGTCCTTCCCTTCATTTATTAAAATTAACTTTGCGCCGCAGTGCCGGATGCCAATCTAGTACTTGGGCGCTGGTGACCCTGGCATATAGTTAATTATCTACGTAAACTTGTAAAGGTCTAAATAAAAAAACTGGACTCTTACACCAGTTTGCCAGAAGACTTACAGCATATCCAGAGCACTCAAGAAGAGTTAACCAGAAGGTTCAAGTACCTTGAAGAGTACAAGATCAGTTATGGAAGAGGTGGCAGATAGAATACTTGCCAGAACTCAATTATTACCTATCAGGCAATGTAAAGGGCTCCAATTCAAATTGTATCAAGGTGGGAGAAGTGGTAATGATTGAGGATGAAAGACCAAGGCAATGCTGGAAGCTTGGCATAATTGAAGAGTTGTTTGTTGGCAAAGACAATTTAGTTAGGTCTGCACTGATAAAGACTTCAGGAGGAAAATTAGAGAGACCTATACAAAAACTCTATGCTTTAGAAATCAGCAAAAACACGGATAGTCAAGTGAAACATTTGAGTTACAGCCTCATGGAGAAGGCTTGGCTAAATTTGCAGAAGGTAATGACAACAATGCCTCTTTGGTGGGGAGTATTAGAAAATCTAGAAGAGGAAGAGCCATTGTTTTCCCAAGGCGATATGATGACTAAGTTGATTGATGCAGCATTGCTTGTATATATTAAGTTAAGATGTATACATATCCATCTCATAATTGTAAGGTTAGTGAAAAATTCACTTAATTTAGAGCTAGCATTTTTGGGCTCTTGTGACATCATTGTTTGGGCACTCTTGTGGCATCATTTTTTTAGGGTACTGCGTGTCCTTCCTACTCGTTTGTTGAATGCGGCACTTACAGGGCGTGGTCTTATAGAGAGCTCTCTTGCAATTCAGTTTGGTTGTTTAGATACAAGATTGTTGCATCGTGCAATAGTACAGATTGTGTTGTTGTTGCAGGTTTAGAAAGAAGACCATAAATAGTGCCCTCTTTTGTTTTTTATCTTAATTTTATGCAACTGAGGCCTAAGGTAGGCCCACATCGAGTCAGCAACCCTGAGGCAGGACCTAATAAGACCTCCAAGTCCGTAATTTTGAGTCTAGCTTAACTTGGGCCGTAGGTTAAACTGGCCCTTCAGAGCTTGGCAGAAATTCAAAGAAGCACGAAAGCGGTCGACTTAGGGGTAATAATGACCGATGATGCCAAATTCGAGACACAAAATCAGATAGCAATAAACAAAGCAAAAAGAGTCGCGGGACAGGTACTAAGAACGTTCAAAAGGAGGGACAAGACCAATAGCGGACTGGCCATCTGGAGCACCGGGAGAATTCCCGGTGGGCCGGTCAATCTGCGGGCCTGTGAGGGTAACAGTTGAGAACTTGCAGTGTGAGCTGAAGAGTCTGGCTTCACAGTGGAAGAGGCTGAAAATATCAGCACTGGAGGAACACACCATCAGAATAGTCAGTGAGACACCTGAGGACGGACCTGATGCTGATGGAAAGGAAGACGAAGTGGAGATGAAGAATAAAAGGTGTTCCTCTTGTAAAGACTGTGCAGTATGTTGTACCAGATAATCCGGAGGTACAACTTGTTGACAAATGCTTACCACATCATAGGCCTTGGGTACAAGTACCTGCTTACCCTGTCAATCACCCAGGTGGCCTGAGAGAAGTTTCTCAACCCTGAAGTACATCAAAAGTCGACTCGGAGCACTTTCTCCCAGGAGCACCTCGAGGCGTTTATGCTGATGATAACTGAGAAGGACATCTTAATGGCCCTGGGTACAGATATGATGATAGACAGAGTTGCAGAGAGGAGTGAGCTACTGAGAAAACTGCTGACACATTAGAGTAATACATATTTTTCTCTTTGGTAGATCGCTTTTTGCTTTCCATGTAATTAATGACAAGGTGTATGACTAATGACTATGTCAATTCTGGCGTCTCTATTTTCTGTTTTACTGTGTTGTCTACAATAGCGGCTCTACTATATTAACATGTGTGTCAATATAATAAAATTAAATGTCTGATAATTGAGTTTGGATGCGGTATTTTCATTATTTTGTGGCCCTAAGGGTGTGGTGGTGATGGGGAGGGGGGAGGGCGCACGCGCGCGTACTGTGTGGGCAGGTCTGGGTGAAAGTCCAGGGCCGCTTTTAAGTCCCAGTCCGTCCCTGGACAAGACAGTAATGATTCCCCTGCTGAGAACACTGATCATACCAAAGCTTCAATACTGCTCAGTTTTGACGTCCCCATATAAAAAGGAAGAAATTAATAAACTAGAAGAAACGCAGAGACATTTCACAGCCAAGAGTGATGGCTGCAAAGAACTCAACTACTGGGAAAGACTAAGCAAACTAAATCTGTACTCCCTGGAAAGAAGAAGAGAGGTATACCATAATCTACATATGGAAAATTATCGAAAAACTCAGAAACATTACAGGGGTCAAAGTTGAAGTCTTCAAGAGAAGACTAGATGCCTGGCTCAGGACGGTACCAGATGAGCCGGGTGTACCTGGTTATGTACGATGGAGAGCGCAAGAGAGCAACTCGCTCCTCCACCAAGCCAGGACTAGAAGCGGGGCCACCAGCTTGACCTTCGTGTGAAGAAAAACCGACATTTTGACATGTGAGGGGCCTCTCACTGTCTTCTTCGCCCCCCCTCCACAAACCAGTTTGAAATGACGCCCCTGGTTCAGAATCAGTTAAAACTTATCGTTTTAGAACTTACTGTACTGCATTGTATAGATCCACTATAGTGGAACTATATAAAAACTGCTATCAATAAACTCTCTGTTGCTTATAATAATATTTTCTGTATGCTATGTTGGGAACCAAAATGGTGAAGTGCCAGTTTTGCGGCAATCTTTCATTTTAGGTACATAAAATCGAAACTACAAATAAGGCGGCGATCTTTCGTTCAGGTATGTAAGATCGAAAGCTCGCCAAAATGCTCTCTGAACTGAGTTTAGAGGCTACAAATAAGGCAAATAAAATGTAGGGATGATCAGTAGTTTTGGATCTTTTCCTTTATAGCACCCCCAGTTTCTTCTTTCAGTTAGTAACAATTTTGACACAGAATGTTTTCGTTAAACTAACAAAAATATCACGACTTAACCTAAAATTGACCTAACCGGGTATTCAAAATTTTCCCATAAGCTCAATGAAAAATATCATGACTTAACCTTAACCTTACCAACTAGTTAGGTTAATTGAATCCCGGTAGGTCAACTGCACGCCCTTGATGATTGGTTAGGTTAACCCTCTATGGACAGAATTTTCTGGAGGGTTAAGTTATAAATGCGTGTATATGAAAGGTTAGAAATTTGTAACAGTTGTCCATATAGGGTTAAGTCGTGATATTTTCGTTAGTTTTAACGAAAATATTCCGTGTCAAAATTGTTACTAACTGAAAAGAAGAAATTAGGGGTGTTATGAAAGAAAAGATTCAAAACTACTGATCACCCCTACATTTTATTTGTCTTATTTGTAGTTTATTTGTAGTCTAGATTTTATGTACCTAAAACGAAAGATTGCCTTTTAGGTTTACTACGGGTAACCTACCGTTATGCCAAATGTTAATCTAGAAGAATATACAGTATATAATTTCATTACTAGGGTCCAAAAAGACCTCTGTGTTATTGTGCAATGTCCTGTCTTCAGATACGTGTACCTCTCACCTATATGGCAGTCTTGGTTCAGACAACTGCTGGTTTACAATACCTTATTTTTATAATGTAACAAAGATTATATATGCATATTAAGTGTGTTATAGTAAGATTGTATTTGTATGTTGGGTTAAATGGCTATGCTGGCCTTATTTTTGTACTTCTATGCAGTGGCGTACTAAGGGGGGTGCGAGGGGGCGGTCCGCCCCGGTGACAGCCAGGAGGGGGGTGCCATCGGGGAGAGTTGAAATACCAGTACAAGTTTTCAAACCAAATGAAAAATTCCCCAAAGAAAAAAATTAAAAAATGTTCAAACTATTACAACAGCTAAATGTTAATTTCCACAATAAAATAAATTTTTTTTTATTGGCAATACAAAATTTACAAACGAAAAATTAAATATTTGATAAAAATTACATCGAAAGGCGAACGTTGTGTGACTCATTCAGAGTGAGTTCATTTGCCTTTTGGGGAATTACGTCAAAGAGAAAATAGTGGCTGATATCAAGAAAGCAAAGTATTTTTGGATTCTTTTTGACAGCACTCCTGATGTGTCCCACACTGATCAGATAACGTCCATATTGAATATGACAAAGTTGAAGTAAAGGAATCATTCTTGGGCTTCTTCCCCATTGCCGGAAAGACTGCTGCTGAGCTCACAGGGATCAGCTCAGATTTTGCTGTCTGCTGTATGTGATTTTTCTTTTTTGAGTTACCTTTCTTTCTGGTAAGTCCTGGAAGAAATTAATCTCACACAAAAGCATTTGCAAACAGTTGGAATCAGCCTTGAAAAGTGCATTGTGAAGCTCCAAGCTCTAAAACTGTTTCTTGAAGATCAGCGCAATGAAATTGTGGAGAGGGCCATTCATTATGCAACTACAAAGTGTGAGGAAATGGACATTTCTATGGAGAGAAGAGGGAGAGTAAAGCTCCGAAAAAGGATGCCAGGAGAGATGGCAAAGGATGCTCGTCTCACATTGCCAGAGGAAGGAAAAAGAGCAATGTTTGAATATCTTGATCGCTTTCATCAAGAATTGGAGATTCGTTCTAAGGCAATGGATCAAATTCTGTCAATCTTCGCTGTTATTCAGCCAAAACACTTCGGTTGTTGCAACAGAAGAAGAACTTCGGAAGTATATTCCAAATTTGACTCAGATTTTCGATGAATTTTCTGATGAAGATATCAGTGTGGAAACTGGACGACGTCGGAGGCATTTGGAGTTTATTGAATCTTTGCCAAGCTTGTCACTGTGTTTGAGATTCTTTTTGACTGTCTGTGCGTCTATTGCTTCATGTGAAAGAAGTTTTTCCAAATTGAAATTGATAAAAAATTTCTTTCGCTCGACCATGAGTCAGACAAGATTGACAAATCTGGCTTTACTTTCAATTGAACATGAATACGCAAAGAAGGTGAATTTTGATGAGGTCATTGATCAATTTGCAGAAATTAAGGCTCGAAAGTAGAGACTGTGAATCCTCTCTATTTACCTTTGAAGAATAGGCTGAGCGTTGAAACTGGATTTCCTATGTTTTTTGTATAAAATAAAATGCAGTATTACCTGTTCACTGAATTTTTAATGTCCTGCATTTTTCTTATTTCCAATTTGCTTATGACAGTACTGTACTATTAAAAATCTACTTGCAAACATAATATATTTTTTGTGTGTTTAAATTTTAAAATTATTTATGTGGGGTGCCAAAGGAAGGATCCGCCCCGGGTGCGAAATACTTTAGGTACGTCCCTGCTTCTATGTTAGGTTAAGTGGCTATGTTGGCCTTATTTTGTATTCGTTCAGTGAGTGTATAATATGTAAAACTGTACTTGTATGTTAGCTTAAGTTTCTATGGATTGTGAATGATTTGCAATGAAGATATTTTACGCAGTTCATTTGGCCTCTATGTCCAAATCCAGGATGTCAGACTGACAATTTCTGGTGTCTCGTGAGTTGCCAGGGAGAGTTAACAAAGAGGATACCATCCCCCCTCAATTCGAACCCTGATATATACTTCCAATCCCGAACTGTTGGATCTAACCTAATACCTAATTCACACAAAGGTTCTTTAAGGTTTTTGGTGTGTGTTCACACTATGTTTCACCAAATTTCAGAAACATTGAGTGTACACTTTATGTAGTGCAATTTTAAGTGAACTAAAAAATTTTTAAGCAACATTTATACAGGGCTCAGTGAGCTATCACAGGTGGCTCTTTGGTCTTCTGCAATCTTCCCCCAAAATAAATAATTTTATATCAGGTAATTATAAAAATAGATATCATGTGAAAAGTCGGTGAATTTATAGTATTACACCCGTCTCCCTTTGGAGGTGAAATTTATGTTTTTCCTACGGTTTTTGATGTGTTTTGAACGAATCTGACCTTCAAAACCGTTGGAAATGACTCGTTTTTGAGATACCCCCCTCCCCCCCAGCCGGCAATGTGGGGGAAATCACAGAAAACGAGTCATTTCCGACGGTTTTGAATGTCAGATTCGTTCAAAACATCAGAAACCATAGGAAAAACATAAATTTCACCTTCAAAATTGACCTAACCTAGCCTAACAACTAAACCTAACCTAAAAGAAAAACAGGAATTACCTTTAAAATCTGAAACAGAATAATCACAGTACCGTCTTTTCTTCGTTTTAAGCACAACGTAACTTTTTCTACAACGCCACAGTTTCTGGTCTTGACGATATGTACACTCCGTTTTACAATGTGGACACTTCACTACTGTCGGTAGAACACCGTGAGCACGCAGAAACTCAACACTTTTTTCTAAATTTTCGTAGAAAGCGACAATACAGCGGTAATAATCAAACAAGCACGTGTCACACGAAGCCATTCCGGTAGCAAAGTAATTCAAATTCGAAATGGATGGAGCGCAGTAATTGGGCAGACATGTAACGGTCAGCCGCGCACGCACACCAAACGAACCTACGAACACACTAGATGCACACAAAAAAAATTTTATATCTCAAAAACGAAGCATTTGCGATGGAAACGCTATAGAAGAAAAGTGTCTTAGAATTAAAAAAATCTATTTAATAAACATATAATAATTGTTGGACGTTAGACGGGTGTAATACTATAATAATACCAAAAAGTCTATTAAACACTGTAATGTGCATAATTAATTTTTTGCTACAAAGCAACTCTCATGAAATGGGCGGGAACATGGTGACGTCATATGCTTTAAATATCGCTATAAGCCTGTGTGGTAGGGTTGCCAGGTCTGTCATCTTGGGGACAGTCTGTCCTATTTCAGGTTCGGTTGTCCTAAACATTTTCAAATGAAGGGGACAACCCAAAACTGTCCTCTTTTGTTCTATTTGAGAAATTTATCTCATGCATTATAAAAAGAAACATTTAAGAACAAATAATTTTAAATGTGAAAAATGCTCTGTATGAATTGGTCCACTGTGATAGCGTGGGATAGACACCCCAGTTAGGTTACTTAGGTTCTAGCAAACAATCAAAAGCACTTACCGGTGCGTTGAATTAGGTATTCCTTGAAGCCTACCGTTTTATTCCTGTGTCCCACAACAGCCTACCTAACTCTCTCTTACATTACCAATTTAGAAGCTATAGACATTACCCCTAACTATACTTAAGTACGAACAACTTCCTACCCGATTTGTTACCTTAGATTCATCACCTAATTTACTCAGCACCAAAGATTAGGTCAGATAGGAAAAAACATCTCTAGGCCAGACCGAAGCAATACGAACAGCCGTTCGTTGTTTATGGCTTCGTCTTGCCATTCAGCTTAGATTTAGTGATATTTACTCTTTAGTGACTTTTAGACTATATACATATATATACATACACGTCACCTCACTCCTCCCCTACAAGTTTAGTCTGTCAGGGGGATGAGGGACCCTAGACGACCTGCGGAGCGGGGTTGATGTAGTAGGATCAGGTGCAACTTGTATAGGCGGGCAAGTTGAACCATTTTCCGGAGGATCAGTTCTCTCTTCCGGAAGACTCTGGTCCTTCTGCACTTCCCGTTCCCATATCTGGTCCTGATGGCGTTTAATAGAACGACCATCTTCTAGTTGGCACTTGAAGGAAACAGGGCCCGTTCTCTCCTGCACAGTTGCAGGAACCCATTTTGGTCCAGCCCCATAGTTGCGAATCACAACTGGATCATTAGGTTTCGCTTCTAGAACTCTCCCTCTTTTAGTGTCGTGGTACAACTTCTGTTTTTCCTGATGGCGTAAAACTCGTTGTTGTAACATTTCGTTTGGACGTAACAAATCAAAAACTGAACGAATTCCCCGGCCAATCAGAAGTTTAGAGGGAGACACCCCTGTCGTGGTGTGTGGTGTTATTCGATATTTAAACAAAAATTTATCCAACACCACTTGCATTTCCTCCCCACGAGAATGACGCAAGGCCGACTTGAAAGTACGGACCATGTTTTCCGCGAGACCGTTAGTAGACGGGTGGAAACACTAGACCGGACATGTCTAATGCCATTTAGGTGGACGAAGGAACGAAATTCCTCACTGGTAAAACAAGTACCATTGTCGGACACCAGGACTACGGGTAAACCCCATCGAGCGAAAACTGAACGGAGTAAGCGAATCGTTACACCCGAAGTCGTGGAAGTGGTTGGAAAAATTTCCACCCACTTAGAGTAGGCGTCCACCATGACTAGGAAATAAATATTATTTATAGGACCTGCATAGTCAACATGGATCCTATGCCACGGTATAGTAGGCCATTCCCAAGGATGAAGTGGACTTTTCCTTGGGAGATCTCTGTTCTCTAGGCAGCTTTGACAGGAACGAACCAATGATTCGAGTTCTCCATCTAAACCAGGCCACCAGAAATAAGCTCTCGCCAGCTCTTTCATTTTTGTTGCGCCCATGTGTTCAGCGTGAAGTTCCTTCACTAAATTCGACCTGCCTTTATTTGGAATAATCACTCTGTGGCCCCATAAGAGACAGCCATTTTGAATCGAGAGGCCAGACTGACGCTGAATAAAAGGCTGTAATTCACTCTCAACCTTAGTAGGCCAACCAACTGAGCAGAAATGGATGACCCTAGACAGAATAGGGTCTGATTTTGTCCACTGCTCTATTTGTACTGCAGATACTGGAGTGGATTCCAAAAACTCCACCAAGTGAACCCATTCTGTAGGTATAGGTACACAATCATTTGGATTTTCTAAGGGCAACCTACTTAGCGCATCAGCCGTACCTAGAAGTTTACCTGACCGATGTACTAAGTCAAATTTATAGGCTTGTAGAATCAGTGCCCATCGTTGAATCCTACCTGAGGCCATAACTGGAATATTTTTATTAGGTGCAAATAAACCTAAAAGAGGCTTATGGTCAGTAATTAGTTTAAATTCATGACCCCATAGATAGAAATGAAATTTTTTTACTGCAAATACTAAAGCTAATGCTTCACGTTCCACTTGTGCATATCGTCTTTCCGTCTCAGTTAGTGTTCTAGAAGCAAAACAGATAGGCCTATCTACACCATCAATGTGGTGAGATAACACTGCCCCAATTCCATAAGAACTGCTGTCTGCTGAAACTACGAGAGGAAGTTTAGGATCATAATGCACTAGGAGAGTGGACTTTAGTAGTACGTCCTTGGAAGCCTCAAATGCTTCCTTTTGAGTTTTCTCCCATCTCCACTGTTCCCCAGATCGTAATAGCTTATTTAGGGGTTCAAGGAAAGTCGATGCATTAGGCAAAAATTTCCTATAAAAATTTAGGAGACCTAAATAAGCTTGTAACTGTGTGATGTTTTGTGGAGGTGGTGCCTTTTCTATTGCTTCTAGTTTATCCACCGTTGGATGAATGCCTGAGGCATCTATGCGGAACCCTAAATATGAAACCTCGTTAGTGACCCATGAACACTTTTCTCTCTTTAGCTTAAGTCCAGCATCCCGGAGTCTTTTTAGAACCGTGGTTAATCTAGTTAGGTGTTCTTTTTTAGTCGAACCTGAAATGAGGACATCATCTAGAAAGCAAAGTACCCCTGGAATGTGACCTAGAACTTGGTCCATTGTCCTCTGAAAAATACCTGGAGCCGATGCTATTCCATAGCATAGCCTATTGTACTTATATAGGCCTCGGTGCGTATTTATGATAGTTAATTCTTTAGAGTTTTCATCTAAACTTAGTTGAGCATAGGCTTGGGACATATCGAGTTTTGTGAAATATTTTCCCCCAGCAAGAGAGCTAAATAATTCATCAGGCTTGGGTATAGGATAGCAATCTAGAAGGACGGCTCTATTTGCTGTTAAACGGTAATCCCCGCATAACCGCACGGACTTGTCCGGTTTTAGTACAGGAACTACTGGGGCAGCCCACTTAGCGTGTGTGACTGGTTCAATAATTTTATCTTTTAGCAGCCTGTCAATTTCTAAATCTACCTTCTCCCGCAGTGCATGCGCAATTGAACGAGCCTTACAAAATTTCGGAGTTACATTAGGATCTACTTCTATGCAGACCTGATGGCCTTTTAGGTTGCCTACTTCAGGCCCAAAATAGAAGAAACTCCCTTAACAATGAGTCTATGTCAGATGGATATGAAAGTGTATGCACATCTGCCTGACCCCTTGGCAAGATTTTGTCAATTGGCATTTCCAAAGCATCAATCAATCACGCCTAGTAGAGTAGGCCCTTGCTCATCCACACTAAAAGGGTTAAGGGATGAGACAAAGTTTTCTGGTTAAGTGTAACTGTGACGTATGCTTTCTCCACAAATAGGTATTTGTGTGTCACCGTACTCTTCAAAATTGTTTTAGATGCATTAGGTTTAGGTGTGTTTTGAAAATCTTATCAAAAACTACCTTGGACATGACCGTCCGGGCAGCACCCGTATCCAATTCTAGAGGAACTGTAATTCCATCTAGGCCACCTCTACAATATATGGGCCTGTATTTTCCCACTTTGCTGCTCATAGAATAGGTACTCCACTCCAATGTTCGAAGTATTTCCCTTTTGAGGATTTATACTAGAAATGTTAAATTAGAATTTTCACCCTTTGTTTTCTTTGAAAAACACACTTTAGCTATGTGGCCTATTTACTACAGTTTCGGCAAACTGCTTCTTTAAAAGGGCAATCTTTCTTCCAATGGTGTTTTCCACACCCTGTACATGGCTTGGAAGGCTTAGTAGAATTAGTAGGCTTAGTCGTATTCGCCATACCTTTATTTGCCTGTCTAGTAGGCTCGTTAGGTCTGCCAGGCCTAGAAGATTTAAAGCTATTTACGTGTTGGGCTTTACTACTATGATTTCCAAAAGCTCTAACATCTTTAGCAGCTGCTTCTCTAGCCGTAGCTATTTCTACAGCCTGACTAAAAGTTAGGTCCTGTATGGCTAATAGGGCTCTCTGGGTAGACTCCTCTTTGAGACCCATTACAAACCTATCTCTTAGCATTTCATCTAATTTGTCCCCAATTTTACACGTACGGCTATGGCTTTTTATTCCTGCAACAAACTCTGCAATGCTTTCATTTCCCGTGATGCCTTGAATAAAATTTGAAACGTTCATAGATGAGAACTTCGGGGTTGTAGTGATCGGTTAGGGCCTGTACCAATTCATTATAGGTGCAAGTTTCCGGTGCTTAGGAGAAAACTAGGTCCATAACTAAACCAAACGTTTTAGGGCCTATTATAGTTAAAAAGGTAGGTACTTTCTTAGCATCCGGAATGGAATTTGCCTCGAAAAACAACTTCACCCTAGTGGCATAAGCTTCGAAGTCCTCCCCATTGTCTTCGTAGGGGCTTATATGGCCAATCACCGACATGCTAGAGCAAACCGAATTAGACCAACTCACGTGAAGTAGGTTAGGTTAGGTTTAAATTTGGTCTAGTTACTGAATAGTGAATTTTATTAGAGTTAGGGCTGAATAGTGAATTGTATTAGAGTTAGGGCTGAGTAAGAATTAGTTTTAGAGGTAGGGCTGAGTAGGAATTAGTTTTAGAGTTAGGGCTGAGTAGGAATTAGTTTTAGAATTTGGGGGGGGACCTACGCTATAGTACGGTAGCTTCCCACACAAACAAACCAAATCGGACGACCCACTAGTCTGCATCCAATTTTCCAAACAACCACTTGAACCCAATAAGCCAAATTAACCCAATAAGCCAAATTAACCCATGAGCCAAATTTAACCCAATGAACAAAAATTTAACCAAATGAGCCAAATCCCATCCTCGTCGCCAAATGTGATAGCGTGGGGTAGACACCCCAGTTAGGTTACTTAGGTTCTAGCAAACATCAAAAGCACTTACCGGTGCGTTGAATTAGGTATTCCTTGAAGCCTACCGTTTTATTCCTGTGTCCACAACAGCCTACCTAACTCTCTCTTACATTACCAATTTAGAAGCTAAGACATTACCCCTAACTATACTTAAGTACGAACAACTTCCTACCGATTTGTTACCTTAGATTCATCACCTAATTTTACTCAGCACCAAAGATAGGTCAGATAGGAAAAAACATCTCTAGGCCAGACCGAAGCAATACGAACAGCCCGTTCGTTGTTTATGGCTTCGTCTTGCCATTCAGCTTAGATTTAGTGATATTTACTCTTTAGTGACTTTTAGACTATATACATCTATAATTACATACACGTCACCCTTATTTCTCCAGTCTAACTATAGAGTAGATCAAGTCTAGCCTAGAGGGGTCAGCCTAGAGATTCCGGAAATGGTCCAGAGCGGGCAGATAAATTGAGGTCCACAGTAGGATTCCTCACCAAACTAGGTTAGGGCAATCTACCTTTACCTTTGTTAAGCTATGAGTTGATGCTGGGTCTTAGGCCACAATGTAGGCCTAAGTTGTCTGACCCAGCTTAATTTAATGAGTTTAACTGGGTTAAAAACACAATTAGTCACTTACTGCTAGTTATTAGAGAGTCCTTTTCTCCTTCCTGTTAATTGTCGAGAGCGTACTTGCTGGTGGGGATCTTTCTTCGGTGTCTGTTCTCGTCCCTTCTCCAGTTGCGTCCTCTCGCCCCGTTCCTCGTTTTCGTTCTCCTTTGTTCTCCTCTTCGCGGGGCTTTTTCCACCAGCGTTCTTGGTTTTTTTTCCCGGTTGGTTGATCGGTAATGTATATCTATTACCGAGCACGCTCTTCTCACACAGTATATAAATACTAGTGTGGAGAATAACTCTGGTGAGCAACCAATTGGTTTCATCCACCCAGTTATTGACATAAAAGGAATTTAATAATTGTTAGATTAACTACCTACCTACTCAGTGAACCATTTTCGTTACCTCCCAACTACCCACTCATCAGTTTTCCATATACTGGGGGCCCCGGGAGATAAAAATTTTGGTGTCATGTCACCAATTTTTATGTCTGAGTGTAGACTAGCTAACTATTTGACTGTAAATGCCTGTTAATGTGATTAACAGTGCCTATCCTCACCTTCTCATGGAGAAGGTGTAGCATTTAATTAGAAGAGAAAATATACATCCATAGGATGAAACTGTCTATGGTCTTTACCATAAGAAAAGAAAAAGTGAAAGTTAGAAGATAAAATTACAATTCCCCAGCATCTATTTTTTGTTGTAAAAATAGTCGCGCCTTTAATGCTGTTTGTCGCTGAGGTCTTGTGTCTGTCAATGTTGTAGTAGGATGCGTTACCACTCCTACTGTCAAAGGAATAGTTACTGGAAGTTCAGTGTCTCCAGTTGTTACTGTCAGTGGAGAAGGTTCTCCAAAGTCCATTGTTTTGGGTCCAGACTCTAAAGGGTACAAAAGAGAAATGTCTCTTGTTGTGTCACCCGTTGAAGTCCTTAATTTGACCACTCTTGTTACCCCGTCTGCCCCTGGTCTGAGTTCTAAAACTCTAGCCAGAGGCCAGTATTGTCTTGGAGTACTGTCATGTATGAGAACAAGGTCCCCTACCTTAATTGTGTCAGACCAATCCTTCTTAGTCATTTGTTTATGTCTCTCCCTTAGACCCATCAAGTACTCAGTTTTCCACTGTTTAATGAAATGAGCTTTAACTCTAGTTAAATGTTGTAACTTAGTCTGGAGCTCATCATGTCGTTGAGTCCAGTTTGGGTCTTCTGAAGAGTCTATATTGTAGTCCGGCAGGAGACTAACTTGTTCTCCCCGAATCAAATGATTTGGAGTTAATGGTTCCGGGTCATTAATGTTGTCACTCACATAAGTGAGTGGTCTATTGTTGATGATGTTCTCAATCTCAGCCAGGAGAGTGAGCAACTCAAATAAGTGTATCTTTTTTACCAATTGCTTTCTTCAAGCAATTCTTTACTGTTTGTATATTCCTCTCCCAGATAGAACCATACCAAGGAGAGGCAACCGGAATATACTTCCACTTTATGTTTGAATTTTGTATATATAATTGTGTGAGTTCATCGCTTAACAAGTCGTGGATGACTTGTTCACCAGCCTTGAAATATGTAGCATTGTCAGTCCAAACTGTCTTGGTACTGAATGTCGTGCACAGAATCTCTTAAAGACAGCAACAAAAGATTCTGCTGTAAGGTCCTCCACAACATCCAGATAAACAGCTCGTGAGGCAGCACATGTAAACAGTACAATGTACATTTTTTGTTCAGTGTCAACCACCCCTACAGTCAATGCTCCTGTATAGTCAATGCCTACAGTCTCAAAGGGTCTGTTGAGAGTAACTCTCTCCTCTGGCAAAGCAGGAGGATTTGGTTTCCTATAGGGCCTAGCATGAATACGCCTACATGTGACACACTCACTCAGGACTGTTTTAACAGTGATCCTTCCCTTGGGTATCCAATAAGTTTTTCTTAATGTAGTTAGTGTCTGTGGTACCCCCATATGATATACATCATTGTGTGTTTTTCTGATGATTAATGTTGTCAAATAGCTAAATCTAGGTAAAAGGATTGGATGTTTGCTTTTGTATGACAGTTTTGATTTGTCTAATCTCCCTTTACACCTTAGAAGGCCTTCCTCATCTCTGAACAAGTTTAGATCCACAACTACTGATGGTACAGGTTCTTTTGTTTGTTTCCCATTAGTCAAGAATTCTAACTCTTTATTGTACTCTTTTGTTGTGCATGGCCTATCCAGTATTTGGTTGCAACTTCTGTATAATTATGATTGTTTTTATTTAGCTGTTTGTTAATTGTAGTTAAACAGTTGTGAGCAAACCTCAAACAGTAGGCTGTGACCCTGACAAGTTTGTTGAAATCAGAATAATTTCATAATTAGTGATTGGTTCAACCTTTTCATTTGAAAAGATTAAATTTAATGTCAAGTTAACTTGTTCCACAGGCCATTGGTCTGTATTACAGAGCCACTTAGGTCCCATAAACCAAGTTTTGTTTGACTTCAACAACTTGTAGGATAAACCTCTGGTCAGAAAGTCTGCTGGATTTTGTTTAGTTGGAACATAGTGAAAGTTTACTTGTAGGCTTTCATTAGCTTCAGCTATTTCTTTTAGCCTATTTCTTACAAAGATATTCTTACTATTAATGCTATCATTCCGTATCCAGGCAAGACAAATCTGACTGTCAAGCCAGATGTGGATATCAGTTATGTTCACATCATGGTAAGCATCCTTAAGCAATGAAATGGTTTTAATGGCTAATGCAGCAGCCAATAGTTCCAATTGAGGTATGGTTCGGGTAGGTTTGAGAGGTGCAACTTTCCCTTTTGCATAAATTAGATGACTTTCTGTAGGACTTACAAGATACGCACAGCACCCATAAGCTTGTGTGCTTGCATCAGCAAACACATGAAGTCTCTGGGGCTTATCCCTAAACCCACAGCACCTTTGAATTTTAATGTTCTGCACTTTTGTTAAATCAGCAGCTAACTTCTTCCAAGATTTTTGATTTTCATTTGTTATTGGATCATCCCACCCAACATTTGTCCTCCAAATTTCTTGGAGGAGAATCTTTGATTTTATTGTTGAAGGCAGGAATAGACCCATAGGATCAAAAATTTTGGAAGCCTCTGATAATATTTGTCTTTTAGTATTTGCTTCCTCATCAAGTTTAAAACCTTTAGTACAGATTGAATCATGACTGTTAGAAGTTGCATCCAAATACCAGTTCATACCTAAAGTTTTAACTCTGTCTGATGGCTCAGTAAGACCATTATTATCCTTTAAAATCTTTTTGTTTAAATCCTCATCATTTGAAATCCACTCTCTAAGTTCAAAGTTACCTTGTTGCATAATGTTTTGAGAGTGTTCATAGACTTCAGATAATTCAGATTTTGTTGTTGTTGAGCCTATTAGATTGTCTACGTAAAAATGTTCCTTAAGGAAGTTCAATGTTAAAGAGTTATTAAACTGGTTCAAATGATGTCCAATTGTCAATGCTAATAGGCTAGGTGAGCAATTGGCTCCAAACAACACACATTAAATCTATAGGTTATGAACCCTTTATTCAAATCAAATGGATCCTTGAACCATAAGAACCTAAGTTGGTTCTTATCATATTCATTTTTAAGATTTATTCTCAAAAATGCCTTTGAAATGTCACTTTGTACGGCATATTTGTCTAACCTGAACCTCAGTAAGATCTTCACAAGGTCAGAAATGAGATTAGGACCCTCAATCAGGCAATCATTCAAACTGTGTTTATCACTGTCTTTGAGGCTACAGTTATATTAAAGTTCTGTAATATAGGTGTTCATGTATTACAGTTGGTCACATTTGATTCTACAGTATCAAGTTTTGTCTGTTTGGCTATAGCTAGTTGGTCTCTGGGAACAGTCTTTGGTTTATCCATAGTCTGGGTCTTATTTTGTATTGTTTGGTCTCTGGCCAAGGGAGGCCATAAGACCCTTGTAATAGTTTTCCCTATGGCCAAGGTAGGCTATAAGACCCTTATTGTTTGGCCCATGGCCAAGGTAGGCCATAAGACCTTTATTGTTTGGCCCATGACCAAGGTAGGCCATAAGACCTTTATTGTTTGGCCCATGGCCAAGGTAGGCCATGACCCTTATTGTTTGGCCCATGGCCAAAGTAGGCCATAAGACCTTTATTGTTTGGCCCATGGCCAAGGTAGGCCATAAGACCTTTATTGTTTGGCCCATGGCCAAGGTAGGCCATAAGACCTTTATTGTTTGGCCATGGCCAAGGTAGGCCATAAGACCTTTATTGTTTGGCCCATGGCCAAGGTAGGCCATAAGACCTTTGTTTGGCTCATGGCCAAGGTAGGCCATAAGACCTTTATTGTTTGGCCCATGGCCAAGGTAGGCCATAAGACCTTTATTGTTTGGCCCATGGCCAAGGTAGGCCATAAGACCTTTGTTTGGCTCATGGCCACAGTAAGCAATAAGACCAAGGTTCAGTTGTTTGGCCCATGGCCAAGGTAGGCCATAAGACCCTTATTGTTTGGCCAATGGCCAAGGTAGGCCATAAGACCTTTATTGTTTGGCTCATGGCCACAGTAGGCCATAAGACCAAGGTTCAGTGTTTGGGCTATGGCCACAGTAGGCCATAAGACCAAGGTTCAGTGTTTGGGCTATGGCCACAGTAGGCCATAAGACCAACGTTCAGTGTTTGGGCTATGGCCAAAGTATGCCATAAGACCAAGGTTCAGTGTTTGGGCTATGGCCAAAGTAGGCCATAAGACCCTTTTGAGTAACCCATGCAATCCTTGCTTATGTTCAGATAGGTTGAGTGTATTTGTGGCACATGTAAAGAGTACAGTGTATATATACATATATACAGTGGTGGGCGCGGTACCAAAATTTGGGGGTGCGTTACGCGGTACTGCGGTACCTCAGCATGCCCAGTGCGTTACGCGGTACTGCGGTACTTTTTCAGGTCCCCCTGGTGCGTTCCGCGGTACTGCGGTACTGCACACAAGAACAACACAAGTAATAGCACATATTTCAGAATTGCATATCGGCGATTTCGCACCTGAACTTTCTGCCATAATGGCTAAAAATCGATCTTTGTCACAGAAATGTAACACACGTGCAACCGGCTCAAAAGCAAGCACTGCACTGAGGCGTTGTGATAGGATGGCAACGTAACATGTTCTGAACGAAAACTTAACGTGTCTAGAGTTAGGCTGATGCAACACACGCAGCATTCGTCTTACTGTACTCCTGTAATAAGGTTTACTTAAAAAAAAGTGTTAATTTTTGAAAAGTCGTGTTTGTCGGTACCGCGGAAAGTACCGCGGGAAATTTGAATGCGGTAGCGGTACTGCTGTACTTTCAGCGATCCTTTGCGGTACTGCGTTATGCGGTACCGGTTTGGTAGTGCGGTAGTACCGCAGTACCGCAGTACCGCAAAAATACCGCAAGTGCCCAGCTTTGCATATATATACAGTACACACAGATTGCAAGGAATGCATGTGCCTGTTGAAAAAATCTGTTGAGTGATTCTTCCTTAAAAGAAGAATTGGATGCTTGGAGTTGTATGCATTTTAAATGCTTGTTCACTAATGTTGTTTAACTGGGGATCGTAATGAAATAGAGGACAAGAAGAAATTACCAGAGAAGAGAGAGCACAGACAAAACAGTCAAGTTTAAATTTGGTTTAATCCGACTTAACCTAGCAAGGTGGTAATCGGACGTGCCTCAATTGCTTGTTAAGACAAAGTTCAAATTCTTTCTAACTGAAACCAGGGGTGTGGTGTTAAAAAATCTTTCCAGGGCTGCAGTTGAGATTGATCCTGCGTTTTGGAATTATTTTTTGACTGGTATAGGATCACTCCAGTGTTTTTGTACTTGTTTGTTAAAGATCTTGGCAAGGCATAGGCCTTGTCGGGTGTTTTTGGTAACGACTGTGGCCTAGCTCATCTTATTGGGCTAGGCCTGTCCTTAGTGTGCCCTATACCCCAACCCTGGGGTATAGGTTATAGTTACCTCCCTACATCCAATCATGAGTAAAGGAGTAACTTCTAAAAGTACTAAAAGGTTACGGGTTGATGATTCTAAGACCCTTGAGTCGGCTCGCAGTGATGACTTGATGGAATTGAGTACGGTCATTAAGCAAACTGACCATGCTATCACTTCTTTTTGCAAGAAAAGTTCTAATGAAGTTGCTCAAAGATTAGATACTCAGGAACCATCTAGTCTTACTCATCCCTTGAATTGTCCTACATCTGCTGAACCTAATTTTCCTATTGAGCATGTGTCTTATATTTTTTTGAATAGCAAAGATTTATCAGTTCCCTTAACCAAACTTAGTCCTTTTGGTGTTAAGAAGTCTATAGAGCTTATTTGTGGTGGACCAGTGAAATCTGTCGCCTATTGTAGGTCTGGCTCATTACTCGTGAATACCATCAACTCGAGACAGTCTCAGGCTCTCTTGGGTACTAAATCAATTATAAATGGTCTTTATGAAGTTGAGGCTAAGATTGCTTATAATTTGAATAAAATTCAGGGTATTATTTTTGCCCCAGAACTCCTTCATTTATCAACTGAGGAAATTTTGGTTGAATTACAGTCTTCTACCAATTCTGTCCTTGGGATAAAACGTTTAAATAAAGGTCGAGAGAAGATTCCTACTTCTCTTTTAGTATGTACTTTTGGTGGGACTACTCTTCCTAGTAAACTATTCTGTGGATATTTAGCGTATGATGTCAAGCGATATTATCCTAATCCTTTACTTTGTTTTAAGTGTTGGAGGTATGGACATGGGACAAGGACTTGCACAAATAGTAACAGATGTCTTAAATGTGGACAAGATCATGATAAAGAGACCTGTGTATTGCCTGATAAAGATGTTTCTTGTATTAATTGTAAAGCTTCTCATTTTGTTAATTCTCGACAGTGTCCCCATTGGATCAGAGAGAGTGAGATTATTCATATCAAATTTGATGATAATTTGTCTTTTCCTGAAGCTAGACGTAAGTACTTTTCTCATTTATCTCCTCAGATCTCCTCTGCATCTTATGCTCAAGTAGGTACCCAGAATTTGTCTAAATCTCTTACATATGTGTCAGTTGGGACTCAGTGTGAATACATACAGCCAGTAATGCTTCTTCCATGGCTACAACAAGTACTACTCCTTCTATCACTACTATTTCTCCTATAAAGAGTTTACTCAGCTCATCCAATGACATCCCAGATTTTCTATTTGGGATATAATTAATGAATATAAGAAACTTTCCGAATTGAATCTTCAACCTAAGGCAATGGTTGTCAAATTGGCCCTCATGCTTGGGAAACAAGGAATACCAAAGAGTCACATAGATAGTAGGGACGGTTTTAGGATTCTCTTTGGAGATTAATTTCTTTTTACCACTTTTATTCATCATGTCTGTTAAGTTATGTCAGTGGAATTTGAGGGGCTTTCATAAAAGATATCCATTCCTTCAGACCCTGATAAGTGATCATAAACCTACTATCCTTGCTTTGCAAGAAACTTATCTTTGTCAGGAAGCTACTATTGGATTGAAGGGATATACTTGTGTTCGTAAAGATAGGACTAGGCAGGGTGGTGGTGTCCTTCTAGGGATACACAATTCCATCCCTTTTTCCCCTGTTGTAATTTGTTCAGATTTTGAAATAGTGGCAGCCAGAATTCACCTTAGGTCAGTATCTTTTACTGTCTGTTCCATTTATCTACCTCCACATCTGACTCTTACAAGAAAGGAATTTGAGAGTGTCCTCTTGAAGGTGCCACAACCAGTCCTACTAATGGGAGATTTCAATAGCCATCATGTCTCCTGGGGTTCCCATAATAGTTGTATTAAGGGTAACTTACTGGCAGAATTGTTTACTGATCTAGATTTATTTGTTTTGAACTCTCCAGTCCCAACTTACTGTGCTGAATTTAGGGGACACTTTTCAAGCATTGACTTAACAGTTGCCTCTTCTGGTTTATTTCAGCAACTATCTTGGACTGTGTTACCGGACTTATATGATAGTGATCATTTCCCTATTATTCTTGACACTTTTGAGGAGTTGTTGGTTTTTAAGAGGCCAAAATGGAAGATAGGTAGTTCTTTATTAACCTTTGAAGCCAATCTCTCTCTTCCTCCAGTTGATTTTTGTAGGAGTGCTGATGAAAATTGTTGTAATATAACAAAACTCACTCATTGCTTGTGCATCTAAATATATTCCCGCTCTTCGTCTACGGTGAACTTTAAATATGGTAAATACTGGTGGAATGAATACCTGTGCTGAAGCTCTTAGAGTTAAAAAGAGATCATTTAGGCTTTTTGTTAGTAATCCCATACAAGAAACATTGGTCATCTATCAAAAAGCAAAAGCATTGGCTCGCAGGGTTGTTAGACTATCTAAGAGGAACTCAAGGAGAGATTTTGTACAGTCTATATCGTCTCATTCCACAGTGAGTGAGGTTTGGAATAAAATACAGCGTTTTAGTGCCAATAGGGGATCTAGGGGTTCTTTGGTTTTAAAGTCTGAAGGTGTTTTATATGCTGATCCAGTTGGCACTGCCCAGATTTTAGGCAGCAGTTTTGCAAACACCAGTAGCCTCTCCTTTTATATTGAACCTTTTTGTATATCATATGGTGGAATCTGAGTTTGTCCTATTCATTTTGAACCAAGTGATACTACTTACAACTCCCCATTTACCATATATGAACTAGAAAGAATTCTTAAGGATACTAAACTAACAGCTCCTGGTAGAGATAATGTTGTATATCCTTTTCTATCTAATATGACCCCACAAAATAAAGAAATTTTACTAAGGTTTTATAATTTTTTATGGTTACGAGATGTCTTCCCAGATTGCTGGAGAGAGAGTATTTTAATCCCTCTGTATAAGCCAGGTAGACCTTCTACTGACCCTACATCTTTTAGGCCTATAGCATTAACAAGTTGCCTGTGTAAAGTTATGGAGAAAATGGTATCATTTAGACTTATGAAATTTTTAGAAGAAAAGAATGTTTTGTCTCAGTTTCAGAGTGGGTTCAGGCATAGATTTTCAACAATAGATAGCCTTGTTCGGTTAGAAAATGATATAAGGGAGTCTTTTTTGAGAAATGAATATGTCTTGACTGTGTTCCTTGATATTGAAAAAGCTTATGATACTGTCTGGCATCATGGTTTACTTCAAAACTGTATAAATCTGGGTTAAAAGGCATCTTCCAAGATTTATCCAAAATTTTATTTCTAATCGCCGTATTAGAGTTTTAGTTGGAAATCACATTTCCAATAGCTTTAATGTTGAAATTGGCCTCCCACAGGGAAGTATCCTAAGTCCAACACTATTTTCCTTGATGATTAATAATTTATTTGACGGAATCAATGACAGTGTCAGGTATTCCATGTATGCTGATGACTGTGCCTTGTGGGTGGTTGGGGATGATTTGAATTTTTTGACATATGTGATGCAAGGTGTCCTTAATCATATTAGTGAATGGTCAGAGGAATGGGGCTTAAAATTTTCATCATCCAAATCAAGATGTATGATTTTCTCAAAAAGACCATGGAGGAATGATGATTTAACATTGTATTTATCAGGAAATCCAGTTCAGTATGTTTCAAGTTATAGATATCTGGGAATAGTTTTGGATCAGGGTTTGACTTGGTCTAAGCATATTCAATACCTGGAGGAAGCTTGTGTGAAAGCTATTTCTATATTAAAATTTTTTTCTAATTCAGTTTGGGGTTTAAGTAGATCAACTTTGTTGATGTTATATAAGTCCTTGGTACGTAGTAAATTAGACTATGGATGTTTTTTGTACCATACCTGTTCTAAAACAAATTTACTGAAGCTAGATAGGATGCAGTATAAATGTATTAGACTGGCTTTGGGAGCTCTCAAATGTACAAGAGTTGATTATTTAGAAGCTGAATCAAACATTATGCCCTTGCATTATAGAAGAAAACTGTTAGGTGCTAGGTATGCTACTAAAATGTTAAGGTTTGATTCACACCCAACTAAAACTTGTATTAATAGATTTTATAACTTTCAATTTTATAGACTACGTCCATACCCAATACCTTTTAGTGGCTGGATCAAGGATTTTATTCACCAAGTGGGTTTAACTTTTGATTTGATAGCATCTCAGCAAGGTTCCTATTTCATTTATCACCCTGTAACAGTGAATTTTGATTTTTCTATTCATACCACTAACAACAAATTGGCTTTTGCAATTGTGCTCCAAAGAAGTTTTCTGGAGAGGGTAGAAACTTACAAAGAAAGAGGATACTTATCTGTATATACTGATGGATCTAAATCAGAAAATGGTACTGGATGTGCATTTCTCTGGGATGGGGTGATTAAGGGTTTTTGCCTTCCAGAGCACTGTTCTATATTTACTGCAGAATTGTATGCTATACTACAGGCGTTAATATATATTTGTCACAACTCAGACCTTACTAAGTTTGTTGTTTGTTCTGACTCCCTTTCTTCTCTGAAAGCTATACAGTCCTCTTCTGGGCATCATATAGTCATTCAGATTATTGAATTACTCAATCAGTATAATCTTGATGTTATCTTTTTATGGACTCCTGGTCATGTTGGTATCCGGGGGAATGATACTGTTGATGAAGCAGCACGTATGGCTTGTAGTCTTGATGAAGTCCAGACCATCCCTTACTCTGTTGGTGAATTTATGAAGCCCATTTCACATTTCATTCTCTCTGAGTGGCAACAGGAATGGTCCCAATGCAATGGACTCCTTCCTCAGATGGAACCTGTCCTTTGGAAAAGGATCCCAGAAAAGAATCGCAGGAGTGATGTCATATTGACCAGGCTTAGGTTGAATTGCTCTAAGTTGTCCCATGGACATTTTTTTGATGCAACTTTATTTAAAAGGTGTGGTCCTTGTAATGTTCAACTCACCCAGAACATGCGGTCATTCATTGCCCCACTTATAATCTTCTTCGAACTGATTTGATTCACTATTGTAATGGCAAAGGAATTTGTTTTTCTTATGAAAATGTTTTGGGGAATGAATTTCCATCATCCTTACTTTTGACCTTCTTAAAGAAAGCCAATTTATCTAACCTGATCTAGGTGTTTATCGTTTGATAGTCTTTTTGTAGTAGCTATAGTATTATTCTTTTACTAACAGGTTCCTTTTTCTTTTCCATCCTGTGTGTTGTAGAGTGGAACCCTACAACTGAAGTGGTAGAGGTCTTTTTTCATTTCTTTTTAGTCTTGGTGCCAATAATCCAGCAGGGTTGCAGCACCTTAAACAGAAATAAAATAAAAAAAATTGGTTTAATCCCCCCCAAGTACTTATGTGTCACTCAGGTCTAAGCTTATAAGAGAATGAGTCCTTAAATGTAAATGTTTCCTAGTTAGGCCCTAGGTTGTAGACCTAATTAGGCTTGATTAGGTTAGGCTTAGGCTAGACCATTTAGCCTAATTCTGCAATTTTTTTGTTAAGTAAGGTTAAGGTTTGTAAATTCCCAACACACAGACCACCAATGCGAAAAATGCTCTGTATGAATTGGTCCACAATTAACCCACCCCTTATTTCTCCAGTCTAACTATAGAGTAGATCAAGTCTAGCCTAGAGGGGTCAGCCTAGAGATTCCGGAAATGGTCCAGAGCGGGCAGATAAATTGAGGTCCACAGTAGGATTCCTCACCAAACTAGGTTAGGGCAATCTACCTTTACCTTTGTTAAGCTATGAGTTGATGTTGGGTCTTAGGCCACAATGTAGGCCTAAGTTGTCTGACCCAGCTTAATTTAATGAGTTTAACTTGCTGGGTTAAAAACACAATTAGTCACTTACTGCTAGTTATTAGAGAGTCTCTTTTCTCCTTCCTGTATAATTGTCGAGAGCGTACTTGCTGGTGGGGATCTTTCTTCGGTGTCTGTTCTCGTCCCTTCTCCAGTTGCGTCCTCTCGCCCCGTTCCTCGTTTTCGTTCTCCTTTGTTCTCCTCTTCGCGGGGCTTTTTCCACCAACGTTATCTTGGTTTTTTTTCCCCGGTTGGTTGATCGGTAATGTATATCTATTACCGAGCACGCTCTTCTCACACAGTATATAAATACTAGTGTGGAGAATAACTCTGGTGAGCAACCAATTGGTTTCATCCACCCAGTTATTGACATAAAAGGAATTTAATAATTGTTAGATTAACTACCTACCTACTCAGTGAACCATTTTCGTTACCTCCCAACTACCCACTCATCAGTTTTCCATATTAAACATAAAGTACAGTATAAGAGAATATAAATATAACGTACATATAAATATATATATAAATATAACGTAATGTGAGTTGTTTTACACAAACAAATAAAATTACAAATATATTTGGTAATAATGCCCAGAATACAAGTAAGGAACTTAGGAGTTTGAAATAAAATTTAGTGTAGCAACAGCTTGTCATTGCAGTATACGATCAGTCGATCACCAAATAGAGCTAATATCTAGCTACAGTAAAGGAAGTGTACTTCAAAAAGTTAAGTTACATCGAACAAAATGTATGTGTTTAATTAAGGATGTTGTTGCTGTGGCTTTGCCTGGGGATATAGTTAATGATTTAAAACAATCGAAATATTCATTGCTCATAGACGAATCTACTGATGTTAGTGTGACAAAACTCATGTGTTTGTGTGCGAGATATTTTTCTACGAATCATCAGAAAGTGCAAACCTCATTTTTAGGAATAGTTCCTGTGATATCAACAACAGGTGAAAGTCTTTTTAGTGATTTAGGGGAGTAAAACAAATTTTTAGATTTATAAGCTTACTTTTAGCATAAAATAACTCGGTATGGTAATAATTTAAACCTGTCCCTTTTTAAAAAATTTATAACATTGGCTGTCCCCTTTTTTTTTAGTGTTTGTCCCATTTTAAGAGATATCACCTGGCAACCCTGCAGTGTGTGGTCTTTAGCGTGTTTACTTTGGATTTTGGAGTGCACTTTGGGATTTGGTTGTTTTTTTTAAATGCGCTCAATTTTGGAAAATTTTATGGGTAAAGGATGAAAATGCAAGAAATAGCTAAAAATTGCCGTTTCTCTATTTTTTTCACATATTAAAAATTTTATATCTGGACGATTCAAATTAAACATCATGTCAACATTCTAATTCGAGTCAGAATGATATAGGCCTAGTATAAGTTCTGTCACTCAGGGCCTCAACTAGCCTACTTAAGGTCTACAGGGCTTTTGGTGAAATTAATGTATCTAAGTACTTTTGGTAATTATGTGGCAAATGATATGGCCTGAAGTTGAAATCAAAATTACATTTTTGTAGTGTGTTTTGGTGTGCTTTGTACAAATATAAGGAAAGACTGGCGTATCTAAACATGTTCTCATTAAAAAGGAGGTTAAGGGGTGATATGATAGGTGTATAAAATGATAAAAGGGTTGGATAAGATAGATTTTGAGTCTCTCTTCATTAAAGATCACAATAACCAGACTAGAGGTCATAGTATGAAATTATTTAAGCCAAGATGTAGAACAAATTTAAGAAAACATAGTTTTACAAACAGAGTAATTAAGTTTTGGAACAGTTTGACAGAAGTGGTGACTTCAGATACACTTGATTCTTTCAAAAGAAGGTTGGATAGTTTGATGTCTGCAAGAGACATTGGTGATAGTGTTCAAGCCCATTTTTATTGCATGAATGGTACTAATTTATTTTGTATATATTATGTGCATTTAGGTGATAGATCCCACAGCTCAACACAAGTGTTGTGGGATATAGGGAGGCAGCATCTTGTGTTAGGTGATATTCTCTGTCCTTACACACCCTATTTAAAGAGATTCCTCTGCCAAGCAGTGCCCCCCATAGGACTGTGAGGTATTGAAAAACTCATGATCTTCACTTGCCTCACAAACACCTTTAAATGGGAGACCCAAAATGGGTGCACACACATTTCTACATTACTGTACAGTCTTTACAGCCACACCTATACTTTTCCTCCTAAGTATATATATTGTAATGTATTTGGTTGTAAATTGTGACTTATTTTTGGTTGGCAAGGTACTGGTATTGATGGGTACCGTAATGAAATTGACTGGATTCTTTGGATCTGATATATTTGCGTGTCAGTTATAAATAGATATAGAGTGTCATGACTCCAGATTTGAAAAAATTTACTGGAGCATAGCTCTGAATTTACTTTTTTTCTCCTTACACCACTAGATAGGTTAATGATAGTAAACTCTTGAATTGACGACATACCAATTACAAATTGTTTTAGCTAAACATAATAATACAATAATGTACAGTTTATAACTCACCTTAAGTTTATTTATTCATTGCAGCAGTAATAGTGGACGATGTTAAACCTTGCATGTAGGCATTTGTTGTGAATTTACTACCATGTATGCTTGGCCATTGATCAATGGCTTTCTGTGTGATCATTACAGCAGATCTAGTGCCTGGAGCTGGACCCTCTTTCACAATTCTGCACAGCTTAGTCAAATGAGATGGCTTAATGGATCCTTTGTATTCAACAATGTAACCAAGAATGGAGAATGTCCCTTCAGCTGGTGCTTCACTCCAGGCAGTTGATCCATCTTTATCAAAATACTTTAATCTCTCTGTGATTCCTTTCCACAGCTGTTCTATATATTCTGTCAGCCAATTTATCACTGAGTCTTTTGTAAAACTACTTTCAGATCTGGTTCTGGATGGTCTAGTAACTTCAGCAACCTGGTAGTAATCAAAACGTTTCTTGATGTATTTGTAAACTTCATTTAGGATGTAATCCTCAGCTGTTAGTTCCTTTTGCTGCCCTGTGGTATCGTGCTTAAATTCAGAAACTACATCATTTGCATTTCCTCCATTAGCTAATTTGGAAATTGTTTCTATCATTCTTAACATAACAGTTTTCCCTCCTTCTTTATAAAATATATTTTCTACAAATTCTGTACTAACTGTGGTTTTTTGAGCTACTTGCAACATAATCTTTGTTACATAGGAAATCAATACATAGAACTTGGCACTAATTTCTTTCTCTTGTGGATGATCAAAAAACACACAATTTTCCACAAATCTGTCAAATTGATCAAATTTATAATTAACCATGCGAGTATCAGATTTGAGTTTTGGTCTCTTAAAACCAATGATATTGTCAAGAACCATATTGGTATAGTCAAGGCCTGATCTCAGATTTGAAGAGTGATTCTGAATAAAGTCTAAAAGCTCACTTAGTTTACAAATTTTCTTCAATGCATCAACGTGGGCTCTGTTCACAAGATGCATTAAGTCCCATCGAAATTTGAAATTTTCTCCAAACAACTTTTTCATTTAATTTTAAATGGCTCATTGTCCTTACAAAAAGCCCCATCTCCAACCATTCCAGATACCTTGGATTTAATTGCTTCTTCAGATAGTTTCAAGTGATTAGGAGACTTCAACACATCAAAAATTTCATTGGCCAAATAAACTCTTGATTTGCTGCATACTAAATTTATCCTAGCAAGTTTTACAGTCTTATCTTCTTCACTCATAACTAATACAACTAGCATGCTTAATCCCAAAATTGTTCCAATGTCAGCTGTTATTGTTACTGAAGTTTGTTCTAAGAACTACTTTACAGTTTGTTCTTTAAGTTGATTATCTAATAGCTCACAAATTGTCTCGCACGCATGTGTGCTATGATTCAAATTTCTAACCTCACAACCTGACCTATGTAATATAGCGAGAAGTACTGGATATAGAGCCCATGCAGTGTTTGTTTTCATTATGTAGTATAAGATGTTGCCACATAAGTCTTCTATGCATTTAGTAGTGTTCCGAGAAGATGTTTTCATCACTTCATAAACAGCAGCTCTTTGATGATGCTGAAGTTTAATTAAATGTCTCTTCAGGTGGGTTTTCAGATTTCTAAACCATCTCTCTTGATTTTCTCCTTGTTTGCATACATAGGTTAAATCTTTAACATTGAAGTAACCTTTTATGTTAGAATGTTTGTCTGAAGCACATGCTTCGGGGTCAGGGCCGGATTAAGACCTTTAGAGGCCCTAAGCACTTAAAAGATTTTGGTGCCCCATATATATGTAATTCAAAATATAAACAAAAATAAACCATAAAATAAAATTTTATTTTTTGAAATGAAACAAAACTTACAGTAAGATGGAAAATAATGTTTGTTTTTGTATACTTCCACTTCATTTATATTTGAAAAGTTTTCTCCTACTTTTTTTAATTGCAAAGTCTTTGATCAGATCCTCAAAACTAATCTTACGTAACACATCTGCTTCTATACTTAGTAGAGATAAGGCATCCAGCCTGCCTTGTTGCATAGTTGTTCTGTTGGTATTTTTAATATACTTCAACTGAGAAAATGAACGCTCAGCTGAGCAATTTGTGACCATTAATGTTAAAAATATACGAAAGGCAATTTCTACATTTGGGAAGGCACACTCAATATTGTCTTCTACAATTATTTTATAAAGTTCAGCATGACTGAATCTTGTTTTTACATTTTTTTTTGCACTGAACTTATGGCACACATATGAGTGAAACTGCTGAAGCTCAGCAGCAGAGAAATTAGTGTTCAAGTCCTCTGGGTAAGCATCAATCATCTTTATACAACCCTGAGAATACCTTTCAATTTCAGTAGATGATGAAGTGGTGACATTATGTGGCACATCACTTAGAAAAGAAAATCTCTCTGCTATTTCTTTGTATATCTCTCCTCTTCTCATCTCAGTTTCAAGTTTGTCAACAATTGTATAAAAGGTGGTGATAAGAAATTTATCTCTGGCATTCAGATATACTTCTGGTGCATCTCCGTCATTGGGTACCTTCTTTCTGATACGTTTGCGAGTTTGAGCTGCCTTGTAATCAACATCTGGTAGCATTTCCTTTGTAGCTGCTTCATATCTTTCAAATTCATCGTGAAGTGCACAGTTGGTCAGCTAATGATCCATACAGATCTGCACATGTTTTTAAGTTCACATCCTTATTCTGTAGAACTTTGCTTACTCTATGAAAATTTTGCAAAATCTCATCCCAAAAATTCAACATAAAAACGAATTCTAGCTCTTGCATCTTATTTGCAATATTATTTGCTTCTCTTCTAGTGTCTCCCTTTTGTGACTGGTCTTCAGCTATACATTCTAACGCTTCTAAAATTTTAAGGAAAGATTTCAAAATTGCTGCTGTTGCCATAGCATGTGCCTCCCATCTGGTATCAGAGAGGGATTTTAAGACACTTTCATTTCCAATACAACCTTTAAGAATTTCCCACCTGCTGGTTGAGGCTAAAAAAAAGGTATAGAGCAACTGCACTGTAGAGAAGAAATTAACCGCCTCTTGACAGCAGTCAACAGCACTTCGGCCTACCAGATTTAGTGAATGGGCTGCACAGGGCACATATATAGCAAACTTGTTTGTTTCTAAAATTTTTTGCTGCATCCCCTTATAACGCCTAGACATGTTGGCAGCGTTGTCGTAAAATTGACCCCTACATTTTGAAAAGTTTAGCTTACAAACTTCACGTAAGTACTGCAACACCTGATTTGCCATTTCCTCACCAGTATGGCTTTTCATTTTCAGAAAGGTTAAAAAGCGTTCAATAGGCTGTCCATCTTTTAAGTACCTAAGTACAACACTTAACTGATCGATATGTGATAGATCTGGTGTTGAATCAACTGACAAACTAAAATAACCAGAAGATTTTACTTCGTCAACAATGAGTGCGTGGACCTTTTGAGCCATTAGTTGAATGAGTTCCTCACAGGTGGTTTTGGACAGGTAAGAAGGATTTCCTTTGCCAGAATTTCCATATTTCAAATGTGACCTGCTAAAAATGGATCAAACTGGCTTATGAGCTCAAGCAGCCCTAAAAAATTCCCATTCTGCAATGATCCAAATCTTTCTTCTGTTCCTCGAAAAGACAAGCCACGTTCAGCTAACGTACAAATAACAGCTATGACATGCCTCAAGACATGTTCCCAGTAATCACACTCTTCCTGAATTTGTTTTTCCAACTGTTGTCCCAACCCCGCACCTTGTCTGCGAGTTAAGTATGTTAGCATAGAGTCTCGGTGAGTAGTGCTTTTTTCATGATGATCAATTACAATAGTATTTCGCCACTCACTGAACCCTTCTCTTATAACAAAATGTGAGACATTTTTAGGAGCAAGCAGTTTACAAACATAACAGTAAACTGATCCTGTTGATGGTGAATACAATAACCACTCTCTCTTGTATTTCTCACCATTGGCTTTTGTCCCAACGAAAAGTTTTTGTGAACAGTATCTTGCTGGTTTGCCACTACTGAAATGCCGGTAAGACTTGTCAAATGGCCCATTGTGGTGTTGACAGTCACTGGGTCCACAAGCAATCCAATAAGCCACATCATCAGCAGAGAAATCAAGCCACAACCCTGGATCTTTTGCTATATTTACTTCATCTTCTGCAGACTGATTCATTTCACCACCATCACCATGGTCCACTAAACTTTCATTTTCAGCAATTATTTCAACCCCAGAATGTCTTGTAAAGCAACTTGAATCAACATTTGCAGTAGAGGTATCAAGAGAATTTACAGGCAAAGTGAGATCAGTAGTGAGACATGTGGTAGATGAACCTGCTTGTGACACCTCGGTGATTCCAACGTCATCATATTTTGATTTTGAAGTGATCAAAGTGGTATTTGTGTCCACTTCTGATGACGGAGATTGGTTTTGATTCAGAATCGGTATATCATGTTGACGTTGTGGTCGTGGAACTTGTGTGAAGAAATCAGTCAGCTTTGCAGTCTTGGACTCTAATCCAAAGTCTTCTCTTGTTTCTCTTTTGATAGTTTTCGCTTTTGTGCACCACTTAACTGAACACGTTTCATCTTGGTTCTTGGGTCTGTAAAATACAGAAATAAAAAGAATATTTTATTTGTATATTATGTGGCAATCAACACAGTTACACATATCACAATCTTGGCTTTGTTCTTTTATTCTCAGAAAGACAAAATGGGAACCGTACACAACCAAAGTGGCAATTTAAATATAAGTGGCAATTAAATATAACTCAACCGAAATATCAACTCGAAATGTTGAATACAAATCAAATCGAAAGAAGGAACCGAAAGAAGGAACCGAAACCTATAAAATAAAAATACTTAACATTAGAATTAATAATACGCAATCTATAAAAATATCAATATTAACATTTCACTATTAACGAGCCACATTTTATATTTACATTTATTTATTTATTTAAAACACAATATTTAATTATAGGAAATATGAACATTTGCTTAGGGCCTAAATTGTCCTAACTACGTTTGATGTTATATATACATTACAAATTATTCACTCTGGTTATTACAATCTAAATTCTTTTATACTGTTATGACAATAGATAAATAAATTATAAAATAAAGATACGTGTATGATAAAATATTGTTATATATACAAATAAAGTACACTTCATAGACTTACCCTAGAGAAGAAGAGGGAGCAACAGATAAACTTCTTCAACGCTAATTAACTTAGGTCAGTATATCTTATTATTATAATGGCCGTGATAAACATCCTTGATACAACAGCAATATAGAGAGTTTATTGTTTCTTTATTTTAATATTAATTTATATTACAATTCTATAAACCTAAATCTTTCTGTAAAACAATACCAAATGATTATGTAAAATATATTTAATATTATATGCACAAATCACACGTTCAGAATAACTTCCTATAGCACACGAAAATATTTAATCTATATGTATTTTTAATATGGCGCTCAAAGATTTGATATAAACAAAATAATAACGCAAAGCGTAAAGTGTGTGATTACAACGAAAATATTTATTCTCTCAAAAGGGTTTGTTGTTCACTACAAATTCAAACAATGAAAAAAATAAATACTATATATGAATATATATAATTCAGTTTTCAACAGCTTATAGGCTATAAGCCGCGATTATAATAGTATAATAAATCCATGGTAAATCCGACAATGGAAAATTTCTGTGGTGCCCCACTTCCCTTGATGCCCTAAGCACGGCTTATTTTGCTTAATGGTTAATCCGGCCCTGTTCGGGGTCTGTGCAAGCTATGCAATAATGTAAACATTTTATCATCAGAAGCATCATCAATATCTTCTTGATTATCATCATCTTCATCAGCTATATCTACATCAGGCATATTAGTGTCACTATTTGCAATGTTTTCCATTATATCACTTGGTACTGAAAATGAATCATCAGCATGCCCTAGATCCTTCTTTTCCACCAATTTGAATATAGATTTGATCAAATCATTGTTCAGGATTTCTTGTATTGATTTACACTTGCTTAAATGGGCTATGGAAATGTCAAATTTGTTGCTTTTTACTTTATTAGATTTGGATGCAACACTTGAACTTGAAGGCATATTTTGACTTCTCTTTATTAACCACAACAGCTTGGTGAGTTTCTTTTGTTAGGCGCAAAATTGCATTCAATGTCTTCTGGATTTGGGAATTTTCAAATTCCTCTAAAGCAGTTTTGTTAGTCTGATGCGCAAATTCCTCACACCTTTTGTTTCTTAGGTGGAGGAGAAGCACTTTCTTCAGTCTGTGAAACATCTAGTGAAAAAGTTTCATTTTCTAGATTAGCAGTTGATGAAGTTGGTTCATTTTTCTGAGGTCTAGCACTAGCACATTTTGTGAACAAACTAAATGACTGCTTTGCCGTATCTCTTTGCTGCACTTCATCCTGGTATTTCTTTACTGCAATATCTAAGCTGTGGGCCCAAACTCTGGGACCTCTTGTATTGTAACAAATATTTATTTTGGAATTAAAATGTTCCTCCCAGTTTTGCTTCTTTGAATATTTGTTCTTGCATTGACCACAAAAGTAACCCCTTTTAACACCCTCACTTTTCTCTCCAACTTCATCAATATTAGGATCCATTATTGATTATTGACTACCTGAAAAAATACAAAATAAGTAAAAGTTAGTAAATATAGTATGGTAAAAGTGAGTAAAAGTAAGTAAATATAGTACAATGAAAGTAAGTAAAAGTAAGTGCTTTAAACTTAGTTAAAGTAAGGAAGAGTAAGTAAAAGTAGGTAAGTTAAAGTAAGTAAAAGTAAGTTTAAACTTAACTAAACTTTTCAATTCTAGAGTCATGGTGGATTACTTAAAACCACACAAGTAATTATCTGGCCAATTTATCAAACCTGGCTGAGATCAATGGAACATAGTCCAATCCTGATAATTTTATATTAAAAAAATATACGTTTTAATAAAATTTTAATTATCAAAACATTGAAGCTTAACAAAAAATAAAAATAATTGTTAAATATGGAATTACCAACTAAACTTAAAATAACTAAATTTGTAATTTAAAAAAATTGGTTTGTACAAGAACGTATACGCAAAAAAATTGCATAACGTCTATCGGATGAACAAAACCCAAACCCAAATTTACTTTTTCTCATGGTCAAATTTACTGGAGCAATGCTCCCAAGATCCCAGGAATCTGGAGTCATGTTAGAGTGTAACATACAAGTGACCCTCTGTATACATGGTTTCAGCTATACACTGTTTTGGTATTGCTCCCTACCCCCTGTATACGGGGGAGGGGATCTCGTCTATACATGGTTTCCTGAGCTGACACAGCTGTGTGTGGTGGCCTGTTGCTCTACCCCTTCCCTCCCTACCTCTCCACCGCTCACTCAGTCAGTAGCGCACCAGTTACCAGTGTTGCCAATCTACAATACAATTGCCCTAACCAATCCCCCAATATTGAATCTAATTGTGGCGAGGATTCTATTACTAATTTTACAAATTTACGAATTATACATCGCATAAAGGATGTTATCCCATATTTTAATTAATTGTTGTTAAATATATGCATCTAATGATTTTAACTTCTTTACAATATATTTTTATACTTTATTAGTACTATATAATTAAAAAAAATAAATTATAAATAATCACTAAATAACAATACTCTCACCAGTAAACATTGTCCGCAGCAACTCTACCCAATCTGCCTACCTTTATTTGTAAGTTAAACCATTTTTTTCTTGTTACTGCAGTAATAATATTATATGCAGTTAATATACAGGGTGTCTCAAAAGTCACTATCTATTTTGGTGACATTAGATATTTTTTTAAAAAATGCTATGCTGGCATAAAGATATGTACTTCTGGTGCAAATTTGGGTATTATTCTACTATTACACCCGTCTAATGTCCAGCAATTATTATATGTTCATTAGGTAGAATTTTTAATTCTAAGACACTTTTCTTCTGTAGCGTTTCCGTCGCAAGTGCTTCGTTTTTGAGATATAAATGTTTTTTTGGTGTGTATCTAGTGTGTGTTCGTACGTTCGTTTGTGTTGATGTCACATGTCTGCCCAATCAGAGTGCTCCATCCATTTCAAATTTGAATTAGTTTGCTATTGGAATGGCTTCGTGTGAGACGTGCTTGTTCGATTATTACCACTGTATTTGTTGCTTTCTATGAAAATTTAGAAAAAAGTGTTGTTTCTGCATGCTCAGTGTTCTACCGACAGTAGTGAAGTGTCCACATTGTAAAACGGAGTGTACATATTGTCAAGACCAGAAACTGTGGCATTGTAGATAGGTTAGGCTAGGATAGGTTAGGAAGGTTAGGTCAATTTTGAAGGTGAAATTTATGTTTTTCCTATGGTTTTTGATGTGTTTTGAACGAATCTGACCTTCAGAACCGTCGGAAATGACTCATTTTCTGTGATTTCCCCCACATTGCCAGCTGGGGGCAGAGGGGGTTATTTAAAAAACGAGTCATTTCCGATGGTTTTGAAGGTCAGATTCATTCAAAACATAAAAAACCATAGGAAAAACATAAATTTCACCTCGAAAGGGAGACTGGTGTAATACTGGACATTTACTCAAATTTGTGTAGCCTATTTAAGAAAAGTTAATTGGTTTATTATCTTGACATACTTGAACAATTCCTCGAACCTCAACTTCTTACAGATGGTATTCTTGACACAGTAGTTTTTCAGCAGGATGGAGCACCGTGCCATTATGCCATAATTGTACGTGATTATCTTGACAGACGCTTCCCTGGTCGCTGGATTGGTCATGGAGGAACACAACCATGGGCAGCACGTTCACCCGATTTAACACCATTAGATTTTTTCGCCTGGGGTTTCATTAAGTCTAAGGTGTACACTAGGGTGACAACTTCTTATAGGGATAAAATTTGAAATTCAAATAAATTTGCTGGCCATTTGTCCAATGCTGCCACCCTATGAGGAAACACCGTAGACGAAATCTCATGGAATTCGGAAAGCATTTAGGGGTGCCTCGAGTCACATGAATGAAACTGTCGCGCGGAAGAAATTTCAAGAATGAATGAGTTTCGACAACACTTCAAAAACAAAAATGTTTCGAGAATGCAAGTGTATTATATAATTTAATAGAATTGTTTCCTTTATTTCATACTATAGATTATGCAAATTGATTAATTTATTTCATTAAATTAAAATTTTCATAAATAAATCGTTAAATAATATGATGTGTATCAATCTTTGGATGATCAGCTTTTGGTGCTTCAAGTTCATTTTGCATACGACTTGGCAAGTACATTGGATCGCACAGGAATCAGTCATCGTTCAGCACACCGGATTATCGATGCTACGGCTAGAAGCCTCGGCCATAACTCACAAAAACTCGCGCTCAACTATGAAACCATTAGAAAATCACGAGAAAGGCTCCGTTCGGCGACGGCAGAAAATATTAAACAAAGGTTCACACCCAACGAAGTGCTCACTGTTCACTGGGACAGAAAAATTCTACCAGACGATGAAGGTGTTCGGTGTGACCGACTAGCCATTTTCGTAACCGGAGTTGATACCGAGAAGCTCTTGGGTGTACTTAAGCTGACATCAGGAACGGGTGAGGTCATCGCCTCGGTGGTACATGCTGCGCTCAAAGAATGGAATGTGTCAGAAAAGGTATCAGCTATGAGCTTCGACATTACAGCTTCAAATACTGGTTACTTGTCTGGGGCATGCATAATTTTGGAGCAGAAACTTGGCCACCGACTCTTATACTTTGCATGTCGCCATCACATCCTAGAACTTGTCGTTGAGAAGGCGTACATGGAATGCATGGGACCATCATCTGGTCCAGATATCCTCCTATTCTCCCGCTTCAAAGAGACGTGGAATACAATTTGCCAAGATAAGTACAAGACCCTGTCAGACCTTCCATCGAGTCTGAATGAGAATCGAGAAGAACTGATCGCTCGCTGGAATCTATATCTGACAAAACATCAGCTGAGGGATGATTACCGTGAATTCTTGGAGTTGTCGATTACAATCCTTGGAGGTAATTTACCTAACTTTAGGTTTCGGCGACCTGGAGCACTTCACCGAGCACGTTGGATGGCAAAAGTAATTTATTCATTAAAAATCTTGCTGCTTTCCCATCAGTTCAGACTTACAACTCGTGAAATGTCTGGCTTAAAACGATTTGTATTTTTTGCCCTGGAGTTATATGTCAGCGCGTGGTTCACGGCCAGCAGTCCTTCATCTGCTCCCGCGAACGATTTGAAGCTTCTTCAAGACCTAGCAAAGTACCACAATGAAAAGATCTCAGCATCCTGCCTTAGTGTCCTCGGTCGTCACTTATGGTACCTCAGCGAGTACTTGATTGGTCTCGCACTCTTTGATAAAGGTATCAATGCAACGACGAAAAAGAATATCGCTCGATCAATCCTCGAAAAAGAAGCTGCTGAAAATCCTCCAAAGCGATCCCCAATACCTGCTGTTTCTTCCATTTCAACAAAGCAGCTCTCGGACTTTGCCTGGAAAGGATCAAAGCTTCTCTTTGAACTTCTAAAAATTAATGATGGTTTCTTGTCCAAGGAACCAGAGACCTGGCCGGACGATGAAGATTTCAAGACTGGTTTGACTATAGTTAAAGGACTAAAAGTCGTCAATGACATGGCAGAGAGGGGAACTGCCTTGATCCAGGCCTTCAATACAAAGATTACGAAGAATGAAGAACAGCGCCACCATCTCTTGCAGGTTGTTGAGGATCATAGGAAGTCTCAGCCTGGTACATTGAAAAAGGGGTATGGCTTGAGGAAAAGTAAGAATTAATAGGTGGTCTACAAATGAATGAAAGACACCCTGGAATATATTTAGTAAATATATTATTTACTTATTACAATTGGAGTACGCCTGCACTTAAACCTTATGAACTAAAACTAACATTTATTTACATTAATTAAAAAAAATATTAATTTATTTTTACTAGGTAATGAATAATAATTAATTTTTGTTATAAGGAGAATTATTTACCTCACTTGAGACACCCTTAAATATTATCTGAATGACCTAATATTTACAGTACATTGTTTTCTCATGTAGTAGCAGCATTGAACAAGGCCAATAAAAAACTCCAACTTTCTATTTTTATTGTCACCCTAGACTGTACACTGGTAGAAGAATTAGTGATGTAGCCGAACTTCGAAACTGTATTACCGATGCAGTTCAGAAAATAACACCAAATGCTGGAAAGTGTGTTCCGGGAAACAACTTATCGCTTTGAGCTCTGTAGAGACACTGATGGTCGCCATGTGGATACAGCTAAATAAATAGTACTAATTCTTTGTGGCACTTACTTTGAAATATATTTTTCATGTCTTAAACCAGTTTTTTGTAATTCCTATTATTTTTCAAAATAGTGACTTTTGAGACACCCTGTATAAATATACATGTATGTATAGTAGGGTGTTTCATAAATGAGAACCATATTATATTTTTAATCCACATAGATACCCGTGTTCGTTTTATATATTTATCACTCCTGGCCAAAAATAAGACTCCTTTGACAACAATAAGGGGTCCCGAGAAATCACACCTTATGTCAGAGAGCATAGACTCATCACTTCTTCATCATTTCCCCCTTCTGTTTCTTCGTAAAATCCTTCCTGTTCTTGAAAACTGCTTTCAGCAGATACTGTTTGTCTTCCTTCGTTGTTAGGGCAGTATTGAATTTCTCGATGAGAGCGATCCCCCGTTCAGCTGAGTCGTTCACCACAGCCAGGATGTGGACCCTAGCTAGGCCTGCTTAGTAGTGTGGGTCACTTTCCCAAGACGAAGCGGGATTTTCGACGAAGGTGCTGTTGATCCTGAGTGCACTGAAGAGATCCTTCATCCTTGAGGTAATGAAATCCAAAATCTTTTTTCCTTTGAAGGAGCTGAGGATGGTCTTTCCCTCCAGATGCTTCAACGCTTTCCTCAATGCTGGCTTGGCAAGGTTCTCTCGCATCCTTTGTTTCTCCCTGAGGAACCCCTTGATTGAAGAATGCCAAGCCAACCAGCGTCTCGGAGAAGTACCAGAGGTGTCATTTCATGGCCGCTTGTGCTTGCTTGTTGATGATCACGGCATCTTCCTGCAGTATTTCCAGGTCCAGCAAGAACTCCAGATCCACACATGGGGCCTGCTCTGCTCTCATTGCACAACTCCAAGCCTTTGCGTAGGCCAGGGCTATGAACAGGCAGATTTCTGTGACTCCTTTCAGCTCCTGCCTGGTCATCCTGAACTGGTCCTGAAGGAGGTACAGCTTCAATCCATAAATGGCTTTCGCCATCCACCACGCATGGTGGTATGCTCCTGGCTTCTGCAGTGGCACATTGGCAACAGTCTCTTCCCTGAGAAAGAGGATAACCAGTTGAAGTTCTTGGTAGTCATCCTGTGGCTGACCAGAAGCCAGAGCTTCCCTCACGATGAGGACAGTTTGGTCCTTGAGACCCTGAAGAGGTCCAGCGATTCTGCAGCTATCTGAATCAATAGCAGTGGTGATAAGAGATTGGTCGATGAAACCCCACTGCTCTTGCAATCTTTTGAAGATCCCAGTCGCGGGCCCAGAGGTGGGGCCCATCGAAGACTGGAAGACTTGGGCCAGGATGATTTCGTACATATGGTGCCTGCATGCTAGGTAAAGAAGTTGCTTCCCGAGACCCTCCTCAATCTTGACACAGGCTCCCACGTGAATCCCGGTGTTTGATGCTGTTGTGTCAAATGATAACCCCTTGATTCATTCGGACAGGTCGTGTTCCCGCACAAGATCAATGCAGATGCGTGCCATCTTCGCTCCTGTGCCAGCTGGAACTTTCGGAACTCCAAGCAGCTTCTCCTGGCCATTCCCGGTGACCAGCACAGCAATCTGGTCCACAGATCCATCACCTGTGATTCCAGCAGGGTTTTGGAGCTGGTAAAAAAACTTCTGGCTCCGACTCCGGCTCCGGAGCAGAATTTTTTTTACAGCCTGGCTCCGGCTCTGGCTCCGGCTCTTTTATAGTAAATTCTGTTAATTATAAAATAAATATCTAGATTTATATAACTAATTGTCCAATTTAAAATATTGCACAAAAATATTTTATTATTAAATCACTTTAATACTCAAAATTTAAATTTCTTATGATTTTAAATTAGGCAAATATAATGATAGAATGAAGTTATTTAAATAACTAAAGGAAAATGATGAAAACTAAATGATATTAAATATTTATTAACAATGGTAGCTTATATAAATTAGAGAAACTTGCCTCCTAATTAGTTCAAAGTTCAAACTTAAGAATTCTCGTATGGAAAATAGTAACAATCAAACTTTCTGAGATAATATATGCATCTTTTTTTAAGTGTTGAAACTTGAAAGCTTCATGAAAGCCAACTTGGCTTGAAAAAGAGCTGAATATTTCAAAAAATTCAGTTTTTAAATTTTTAATAGGTTATATTATTTACTTATATTATTTACTTTAAATTTTTAATAGGTTATATTATTTACTTAGATAAATAGTTAGTACCTATCTACCTACCTAAGGTCTCCACCGCCATAAAATTTTTTTTACCTATATAATTAAGTGTTGTTAAGACAAATCTTCCCAAATATTTAATGGTTAAAAAATGGAAATTTGCAGATTATTCCTGCAACTCCCACACCTCCATAAAATCCAAGAATCCTATGGTATCATTTTTTGTAATATATTACAAGAATTATAATTTGCAACTAAACCTATATTTAACAAATAACAATTTAGGTAGCAATATATCGCCCGGAGCCAGACCATGGAGCCGTATTTTCAAGGTTTCTGGCTCTGGCTCCGGCTCCAGGTAAGCAAAATTCACTGGCTCCTCCGGCTCCGAAACCCTGGATTCCAGGCAGCATTTTCCTGTCCCAGTGCAACACCAAGGGCTCCTCAGGACAGAATTCTCCCTCTTGATACGCCTCTGCTGCTTGCTTCCGAAGTGACTGGCAAGCACGATACATTGTGGAAGAGGAGATGGATACCTCGTTCAAATTGTGCCCCAAGGATTGCGCGACAATGGCGTAGGACATTGCTGCATCACGATAAGAAATGTTCATCCAGTCGTACGTGACAGCCACATCCTGAGTGATGAGGTTCCTCGACTGCTTCCTCGGAGAAGGACATGAAGCAGACATGGAGGCTGCCAAGGAGGGATCATCTTCCGCAGATGGTGATGCAACACGACAGCCCTCCTCGGATCTCTTCCTGCTTTTCACCAACTTGTCATAATACTGGAGCAGAGCTTCCATTTTCTGAAGGGCGCTGTCCCACCTCATAGTAGGGATCCTTGCTCTTTTGCAGAACACCATCACCGCATCCAAACAGAGGTTCAGACATTTTCTCCATCCTAGGTTTTCCTGTTTTTGATGGAAGAAGCACTTTTGCAAGACTTGAAACTTCGTTGGCAGGTGGCTACCCAGGATCTCCTTATTCAGGTGTCTGATGAGCCAAACCTCTCTTGCTTCGAGTTGCCATGTTTATCTGCAATGAGGAAATATACGAATTAGAAAAGAGTACAAATACGCAATGGTAGACACAACGAAGACAAAACTTGACAACTGACATGAAGGACAGAGAGCAGTGCACCCTTCCATCAGGAAGCAAGGCAGTTGACTAACACTAGAACAGCTGAAATTAGAAATACCTAAGCAATCTGAAGCGTCAAATCTTGGGACCCCTAAACGTGTTCTGATCTGGTTGAAACCTGTTCAGATGAGTTTCCTCGGCAAAAGAACAGGGGCATCAATGTGGATTGAACTTCCTTCCACTTCATCCATCAACCACACTGCCGTGAAACATCCTAATGTATAGTATGTGTTTTGGTATTTCTGTGTGTTTTAGTGATGTATGAGGAAATATAGTTGGTCATAGGGAGGGGGTCAGTTGGTCTAGGGATTGATTGTATTTTTTCCCATAAGGTATTAGTCCCTGTATGCATGGTTTCCGTTTACACAGGCGTTTTCAGGAATCTAACCCCTGTGTATACCGAGGGTCACCTGTATTTGTGGATCGTAGCCTATTATGACTTTGATCCTCTGGATCCAGAGATTCTATTTTTAGTTTTAAATTGATAATTAGTTTTGTAAAAATTGGTTATTGCCAATGTACAGGCAGTTTTTACATAGTGGAGCCACCTCAATGGGCTGAAGTGGACTCTAGTCTGCCCACTATAAAAATTTCTTGTGTTGTTGTTAAGGTCATATTCAAACAAAGCACACCAAAATACACTTGAAAAATGTATTTTTGACTACATTCTAATATTCTATACAATAAAGCATAACCTAACCTGTTCATGTTATGAGATCTCGTAAATGATGCATTACCATAGGAAATGTGCAAAACACCTCAAAATTAACCAGAAAAGTTTGCTTTCTTCATTTTTGTTTAAACTAACAAAAATATCACTACTTAACCTAACCAATCATCAAGGGTGTACAGTTGATGTAACTGGGCATTGAATTAACTGGTCAATTTGTAGTTTTGACCAACCACAGGATTTTAGGAATTTTGTCTTTACAATAAGTAGTTTCAACAATTCTGACACTTTTCTTCTATGGCAAATTTGTCGCAAATGAATATTGAAAGAGTTACAACTATTTAAAGTTTAATCAATATTTTTGTTAAAATTAAGGAAAGTATTGGGTCAATATTTTTTAAATGACATGGGCTGGACCTGTAAATCAAAATAACTTTTTATGAGGTAGTTTTAGTCACTTTATTCAAATTTGTCGCTCATTTTTTGGGCAAATGTATATTAATGGTAAACATTATGATCCTAATAATAAAAATATAAATACTCATATTTTTGGTCCAATGAGTATAATCTTGGGCTATTTTTTTCACTACTCTGCATCTTAGTTTGTTTTTCTCTTCTGGCTTTTTTTTTTTTTTTTTTTTTTAATTGGATTGTTTCGTGTGTTTGTGATAGAATTATGACATGCTGTTCATGTTGTTTCGACTTTGAGAACTTAATTTGTCATGTGCCCTAGATGAAAACAAAGCATTGGATGTTTTTATCAATTACGGCATTATTCTCTCATCCTTAACTTGCCTGAAATGTGATAGTGAGTGCCTAATACGAAAAGACCAGAAGATATTTAGGTGAAATAACCAATATCATCTTCTGCAGGAAAAACGTACGAGGGTGCTATTCCTGAAGGATAAAGAAATCTAATCAAATAATCATCATATTCTGCATCATATGACTTGACCAGTCTTAATCACATTTCTTTTTCATACACACAACTGACAAAAGAGCCTGCTTTATTGCTTAACTCTCCTTCGATATCACTGGCTTCTCCATCATGATCTACTTCTCCACTAACAATTTTTTATTTCTTCTGACTGAAGACTATTAGATAACGAATATACTTTTAAAGTGTTTGCTGACAAAGGGATAAATTTATGTAATTTTTGGGTACCTTTAATTGGGATAATTGGTAAATTGAGACACTCTTGTTGGGAATTTTCTATTTTTGTAACTTCATTTTTGGATACATAAAAAAAATTATTGTGGAATCTAAATTAGTTGAGCAAACTTGAAAAAAGTCTTTGGGAGTTAAAATTTGATTATCAATTGGTCATTGTAAACTGGCTTTTGCTACTGATCTTTTCACAGTGCCACTTATTCCATTGCATGCACTCTTTCCATGCAACGTAGCAAAAAAAATTCCACTCCATTTATTCCAAAATTGGCTTTGTGATGGCATAAATTCAAAAAGTTTAATTTATTTTTATACTGGGATGCACAGCCATCAGTAAAGAAGTGAATTTTTGATAAAGTTGGATGCTGCTCACGAATACTAGGTATAAGTTTTTTTAGAAAGGAATATACTAGCATTGTACTGTGCTTTTATGACAATCAGAAGTGAAACAATAACTTTGATAACAAATTTTTGCCAAGTTTATAATAATATACAAAAGGATGCACACTGGGAAGTTTCCCAGTGAAACCCTTGTGCCGCATCCTGAACAATAAAAGAAAAGTTTTCTGCGAAGTCCCCTACAAGAACACCTTCATTTTCTTTCATATTTTCTTTTAGCTCTTTAAAGTAATTGGATTGGCCTTTGTTTGTGAAATTATGTAGTTAGTTTTGTAATATTTTTACTCTGATTCCACAAAATCTTGTGGAGATTCAACTTTGTCTTTAATCATGCAGCTGTCCACACTCCCACTGTTTATAAGTTATTTCTTCCACATTAAACATAAAATTTAAAGTTTCTAAATATCGTTTAACACCTTCACGGGGACATTTTTTACATTTGTGCATCATACAATCTTCATCTATGTTACAGACTGATAAGGCCATCAGCCTTTTGTAGTCTAAATCTTTAATCCCCAAAGCTGCTATCTGCAGCTTTGGGTTTTGATGGCACACACACACACACACACACACACACACTAGGTCCAATGCTGCCACCCTATGAGGAAACACCGTAGACGAAATCTCATGGAATTCGGAAAGCATTTAGGGGTGCCTCGAGTCACATGAATGAAACTGTCGCGCGGAAGAAATTTCAAGAATGAATGAGTTTTGACAACGCTTCAAAAACAAAAATGTTTCGAGAATGCAAGTGTATTATATAATTTAATAGAATTGTTTCCTTATTTCATACTATAGATTATGCAAATCGATTAATTTATTTCATTAAATTAAATTTTCATAAATAAATCGTTAAATAATATGATGTGTATCAATCTTTGGATGATCAGCTTTTGGTGCTTGAAGTTCATTTTGCATACGACTGCCTGACTGAAAACAACGCTTAGAAGTTCTCTCCCGATTCTTTTAAGATATCTAAGGTAATATTTTTTATTTTGATACATTGATTATATTATTATTGGAAATTGTTCTAGAAAAGTTTCATTAATTGTTGGCATAGTTTGATGTTTAAATTATATAAATTTGGAACTGAATTTGATTTCCTATGATAATATATATACGAGTATATAAATATATATACACAGGGCCATCGAGAAGGGCGGTCAGGGGGGGCCAGTTCACACCCAACGAAGTGCTCACTGTTCACTGGGACGGAAAAATTCTACCAGACGATGGAGGTGGTCGGTATGACTGACTAGCCATTTTCGTAACTGGAGTTGATACCGAGAAGCTCTTGGGTGTACCTAAGCTGACATCAGGAATGGGTGAGGTCATCGCCTCGGTGGTAGATGCTGCGCTCAAAGAATGGAATGTGTCAGAAAAGGTATCAGCTATGAGCTTCGACACTACAGCTTCAAATACTGGTTACTTGTCTGGGGCATGCGTAATTTTGGAGCAGAAACTCGGCCGCCGACTCTTATACCTTGCATGTCGCCATCACATCCTAGAACTTGTCGTTGAGAAGGCATACATGGAATGCATGGGACCATCATCTGGTCCAGATATCCTCCTATTCTCCCGCTTCAAAGAGACGTGGAATACAATTTGCCAAGGTAAGTACAAGACCCTGTCAGACCTTCCATTGAGTCTGAATGAGAATCGAGAAGAACTGATCGCTTGCTGGAATCTATATCTGACAAAACATCAGCCGAGGGATGATTACCGTGAATTCTTGGAGTTGTCAATTACAATCCTTGGAGGTAATTTACCTAACTTTAGGTTTTGGCAACCTGGAGCACTTCACCGAGCACGTTGGATGGCAAAAGTAATTTATTCATTAAAAATCCTGCTGCTTTCCCATCAGTTCAGACTTACAACTCGTGAAATGTCTGGCTTAAAACGATTTGTATTTTTTACCCTGGAGTTATATGTCAGCGCGTGGTTCACGGCCAGCAGTCCTTCATCTGCTCCCGCGAACGATTTGAAGCTTCTTCAAGACCTAGCAAACTACCACGATGAAAAGATCTCAGCATCCTGCCTTAGTGTCCTCGGTCGTCACTTATGGTACCTCAGTGAGTACTTGATTGGTCTCGCACTCTTTGATAAAGGTATCAATGCAACGATGAAAAAGAATATCGCTCGATCAATCCTCGAAAAAGAAGCTGCTGAAGATCCTCCAAAGCGAGCCCCAATACCTGCTGTTTCTTCCATTTCAACAAAGCAGCTCTCGGACTTTGCCTCGAAAGGATCAAAGCTTCTCTTTGAACTTCTAAAAATTAATTATGGTTTCTTGTCCACGGAACCAGAGACCTGGCCGGACGACGAAGATTTCAAGACTGGTTTGACTATAGTTGAAGGACTAAAAGTCGTCAATGACATGGCAGAGAGGGGAATTGCCTTGATCCAGGCCTTCAATACCGAAGAATGAAGAACAGCGCCAACATCTCTTGCAGGTTGTTGAGGATCATAGGAAGTCTCAGCCTGGTACATTGAAAAAGGGGTATGGCGTGAGGAAAAGCAAGAATTAATGGGTGGTCTACAATTGAATGAAAGACACCCTGGAATATATTAGTAAATATATTATTTACTTATTACGATTGGAGTACGCCTGCACTTAAACCTTATGAACTAAAACTAACGTTTATTTACATTAGTTAAAAAAAATATTAATTTATTTTACTAGGTAATGAATAATTAATTTTTGTTATAAGGACAATTATTTACCTCACTTGAGACACCCTTAAATATTATCTGAATGACCTAATATTTACAGTACATTGTTTTCTCATATAGTAGCAGCATTGAACAAATGGCCAATAAAAAACTCCAACTTTCGATTTTTATTGTCACCCTAACACACACACACACACACACACACACACAGAGTATGTACCGCTCTGACCTGCGAGTACACACCAAGAAGGTCTTAAGTTTGCAAAAGAGCTAAATCTGATTTTTGGATTAGCTTCATTTTTTATATATTCTCTGAATAATTCACGTAAATAACAAGGCATCAATCTCTTCTGCATCTTCACTTTTTCTTCATTTTCATTAATAGTAAATTTATAATCCTTCATTCCCAGACACATTCGGCTGTAATCATCGCTCTCATAAAATTCTCTTACAATCCTCTTCACTTCACTAGTTATGACCTTTCCTTTCGACATACTCGGAACATGCGGTAAAATACCATATTCTTTTTGCAAACTCCGACTTTTTCTCACCATATACGTAGAAGTTTCAAAGAATTCTGATGGTTTTTTCAATTGAAAATGGATATAATTTGTAATTTAATCTTGCGATCAGTTGTAAAAATAAATTTGTCTTTAAGCTCTTGCATGACATTTTCATACCTAAAATTATATAAAAAAAAAAAGAGTAAAGTAATTTAGTAAATTAAGTATTAAATTTTATTTTATTTTCTCAAAAAAAAATCTGTTTCATTATGTATTGTACATATAAATAACAATAGCTACACGTTTTTAATGTATAGTAAACTTTTTGCCTTTTTGAATCATCATCCCAATGACCCTTTCTGGATGGGCCAGCAACAACGTCTTTGTGGATAGAAGTCCCGTAGGTGGATTCTATACTACTAATTTTTCCTGATGTTGCCTGAAATTTTGAAGTGGCCTTTTTTTGTTTTTGCTGTGATGTTAATCCAGCTGTAAAGAATTACATAAAATTACAATTGAGATACAAATATTATTAAATTATATATGTAATGTGTTAGTTGTCTAACTGAGACTTGGTTTATTAATCAGATAAAAATTAAATATATGTTTATTGAAAGATTTCATTAATTATATAAAAAAATAAATATACAGGTATGCCTTGATTTATGCTGGGGTTAGGTTCCAGCAGATTGCCATTAAAAAGTGAAGTGGCGTAAATTGAAGCTAAAAAATGGGGTTCTACCTAAATAAATAGGATAGGTTCCAGGATTCTCCAAAAGTGACCCCATATTTTCCATAAAATGAAAATTATCAATGGGTTATATGCTTAAAACTAGTAAAAGAATGCTTAATATTAATAAAATAATTGAATTAAAGATAAATTACTACTTTGGTAATTAAAGCAATTAAAAACAAAATTATTTGATCTTGTTTGACAGTGGCGAGATGGAGATGATTTATTGAGAGGAAGAAGATCTTGGAGGAAGATCCTCTTTTTTATTTTGCTGAGGAACTGCAGAATTGAGCAGTTCATCCATTATCATCATCCACATCATCTAGACCTACTTCATTTGCTATCTTAGTGACGTCTTTTGTCAGTTTCAACACTGTCAAATCCACCAAAATCAGCAATGCAATCAGGCCACAGCTTACACCAGACACCATTTAGACATGATTTCGAAACTTCATTCCAAGCTGCGGCTATGTTGGAAATGCCTTTTAAAATGTCATATGACTTCCAGTAGTCCCGCACAGTTACATAATCATATTTTGTGTAGTTTACAGCTTTTTACCATTTTTAATTTTACATTTAAGCTTTTACTTTAAGAGGTGTAAAAGTGAAGTGACGTAATTTAAAGCAGCATAAAACGAGGTTTACCTGTATGGTTATTTAAAGATATTTACCCATTTTTATGGGGCTCATCTAAATATGGTAATATTTTATCGCTAAGTATATCCTTATTATGTTGTAGATCTTCCAAAAAAATTTCCTCAACAGGTGGAGCCATAGAAATATTTGTAGATGAGCTATTACTGTGCTCAAAGGATTCTTCATTTGCTGGTAAAGGACACAGTTCTTGTAGTGGTATAGCCTCTTCTGCTGGTGCTGGTACAGATTCCAGTATTCCAGGTTGACTTCTTATTAAGGTGTAGCAATTGCTACACAATAGCTGATCCTTTTGAAGAACTCCATAACTTACAGAAGCCATACGTTCCGTAACTTTTTTAATATTATTGAAATTTTTTTTTTTTTAAAGGATCACAACAATATAATTTCTTATTTTTTGGCATTTTTTAAAGTTATTTAGGTAGATATTTAGGTACACCTGTATCTTTCAATATATAGTTATTAAAATCTGAAAATAGAAAATAAAAAAAATGAAGAAGCCAGCATTAACAAAATTAAGTTTTAAGCTATATAATGGCTTATAAGCTAACTTTTTATTGCTGATTATGGTAGATCTTTGCTCAGGCAAGTTTTTATTCAATAAAATTTAAAAAAAAATTGATCCCTTCAATGTCAGATCCTGAAATTTTTATTTTTTCAAAATTAAGTGTTTTTTTTATTATATTATTCAAATGAAAGTACCATTTTTGGAAACTAGACCTATTTGACTGATTTTCAAAAAAATTTGGGAATTTGTTTTTTTCACTAAAAAATGCCTCCAGACCAAGTTTTATGTAAATTGAAGACATGACTGTGTTGTTTATCTGTCTGTTTAACCTGGATTTACCCTAATAATATATATATATCCCCCTCGATTAGGTACTCCGGCTTGCCGGGCCGAGGGGGCTTGTACACCTTGTGGGTTGTTGAGGTTTCCTCAACTCCTCGCGGGGTGTGGGCGAAGAGTTACCTAGTTGCGTTTTTTTTTTTTTCCCCCCCCCCCTTTTTTTCTTTTTGCTCCCCCTTTTTTTTCTCTCCCGGAATTTCTTTTGTCTTGACTCGGTCCTGTGCCTCTGTCAATCGTAGTATCCCCCCCCCCTCTGTTTGTATTTGCAGTCTTGGGGTCATCGGGTGCACCCGCCGGGGGGCTTGCTCCGGGGATGGTAGGGCGCCCGGACCGCTGCTGCGTCTGGATTGGGTCTTTGCTTGGCCCTTAACGGACAAATCTCCGTAGTGCCAATCTGCTGTTTTTAAAACGACAGTTAGGTTGGGGGGCGGGCTACCCGGGACGTTGGGCCTGCGCTTGAAGGATGCAGCGGCGGATGGTGCATCGCCTTGGGTCCGAGGCTGCCTTTTTTGTAAAGCTACTTTATGGGTTCTATTTCTAAACTTCACTCCCCTCTTGTTGACGACTCTGGCCCGCCCTTGGATTTGGATAAGACTACTACTTCTGGTCGTTCAGCGGCCTCTGCCTCCGCTGGATTGACCTTCAAGCCGTATGGCCCCCTCTCGTCCTCTGCGGCGTCTGGCTCTCGTGGCCGGACTCGTGGTGGCCGTAGGGCGGGGTCTTCGCGGCCCTTGTTCTCTCGCCCACTCTCGGTTACCGTTACACATGGACCTGTCTCTGCTGTCAATTTCTGTCCGGTGGACAGGTTCCTTGTTCTCCGCCCTTCCGCTGGCTCCCTTCCGGGCAACTCGGAACGGGTGTTTCAGCGCCTTAAGACGATAGGGGTTCCCTGTCGTTATGATATCCGCCCTCTGAAGGATGGGTCTCTTCTTTTGAAGTCCCGTTCTTCGGGGGTGACTGGGTCCCTTCTACAGTTGCAGGATGTCTTGGGTTGCAGAGTTTCTGTGACTCCCCATCCGCAATTGAATAGCTGTCAGGGCACCATTTTCGCTTCCCGTCTGCTGTCAATCCCGGTTGGCGAGTTGCAGGAGGATCTTGCCCCCCAGGGGGTAACGAAGGTCTTCCGCTTTTCGTCGCGCCGGGATGGTGCTCTTACCCCGTCCGCTCGTCTGCTCCTGACCTTTGACTCCCTTGTGCCTCCGGCCCAGGTGTTCTGGGGCATGGGTGATCGCCGGTCGTGTGAGTTTTCGGTGCGACCATATGTGCCTGACCCGGTTCGCTGCTTTGGCTGCAACCGGTTCGGCCATGTTAGCTCTGCGTGCCGCCGTGAGGGTAAGCTATGTGTCCGCTGCGGTGGGCCTGCGCACCCTACCCCGTGCACGAAGCCCCCGCGGTGCTCGAACTGCTCGGGGGCCCACCCTTCCTCCTCTCGGGACTGCCCGTTTTCAAGTTTGAATTCGAGGTGCGGTCCTTAAGGACTACCGAATTCCTTAGTGCGCGGGAGGCGCGCGATAGGGTCCGTGACCGGGAGCCGCGGGGGGGTTGTCCTACGCTGCGGCTCTTGGCCCTGGCGGGTCCTCGGGCCCCTCCCGTGCTACCCCGGCGTCTACCGGAGTGGTGCCCCCCCTGGAAGTTCCGGGGGTTGGTGGTCCTCCTGGCGCCGCGGGTCCTTCTTGTTCCTCTGCCTCACTTTCAGACATCCCATCTGATTCCCTGCCTACAAGTGCCCCTTCTCCCTCTCCGGCCTTGGGGTCTGGATCCTTGCCTACTCGTCTCTCGGGTGGGGAGGGTGATGCCCCGAAGGGGAGGAGGAAGCGTCGCCGTGGTCGGAGTCCTTCCGACCCGATCTGACTGCTGCTCGCCCTGCTTCCCCTTCTTCACCGGAGGGGAAGCGGCGCGCTGCCCTGATCCGCTCGGGACTCCCCCCTATACGGAGGGCTGGTGAGGCGTCACCTCCCGGTGCCCCGACCAGTGTCCGGGTGTCGGTCGAGGTACACCGCCCCATGACACCCTCGATTACTGACTCTGTTCCCATGTAGACCCGGTCGAGAGGAGCCTGGCCCTCCTTCATGGAGTCTCTCTCCCTTCGGCTCCTGCTGAGAGTGGTCGGGTCTCTCTCCTGGATCTACCTCTCCCACCTGTGGTCGACCTTTCCTCCCCCCCGTCAGTGCTTGTCTGGTTTGACGAGCCCTCGAACATGGTTCCCCCAGTCCCCCTCTGGTGGGGAGTTGGGGGTTTCGGCTGGGCCCTCTCGTCTCTCCCCCCCCAGGGGAGCCCCCCTCTGACCTCCCTGTTCTACTCTCCACTTCTCGTTCTACTACGGGTGAGCAGTCGGTGGCCCCTACCCCCCCAGTTCGGGTGAGTCGGGGAAGCCGATTCCGTCCCTGGTTACGGACCGTTGAGTTTGCTGCTCAGCTTGGTCCGTGGCTATTTCGCTGTTTTCTCTGCCTCTTATAATGCCGCTTCCCCTTACAGTTCCATTTTGCATTGGAACTGTAGGGGGCTTTTAGCTAACTGGGAGAACCTTGCCTCCCTGCTGGAGAGCGAGCGGCCTTCCTGTGTTTGTCTCCAGGAGACTATCCTGGCTGCGCGGGGACTCCCTCGTCTCTCTGGCTATGTTGGTTTCCCTTGCACCCCGGATGAGCACACACGCCGGCGGGGTGCGGCGATTTACGTGCATCATTCGTTACCATCGCGAGGTGTGCCTCTTCGCACTTCCTTGCAGGCTGTGGCTGTGCGGCTCTTTTTAGATCGCCAGTACACTGCCTGCTCGATTTATATTCCTCCTCATGACCCTCCTTCTCGCGACGCGGTTCGCGAGTTGGTTGCAACTGCCTCGACCGTTTCTCCTCCTCGGGGACTTTAACAGTCGCGACCCGGCTTGGGGAGATGTCGGTCGACTAATGTTGCTGGTATGTTGCTCTCCTTAATGGAGGAACTTTCCTTGCGTGCCTCAATTCCGGTGAACCTACTACACGAACCCACGGGTTCATTACCTGTATTGATCTCTCCTTGGTGTCCCTCGATGCCTTACTCGATTTTTCGTGGAAGGTGTTGGGGGACTCTTATGGCAGTGATCATTACCCAGTCTGTCTTGAGCCGGTCGGACCGCAGCCGGGCGTCTCGTCTCGACCGAGGTGGTGCCTTGCGCGGGCTGACTGGCCATCTTTCAGAGCTCGTTCCGTCATTGTCCGTTCGGTATTGAGCTTTGGCTCTGTGGATGAGAGCTTGGAGTTCTTCGAGCGGGTGGTGATGGGCGTCGCGGGGACTGTATTCCTCGATCTTCCAGTAACCCGCGGACTCGTAGCATCCCGTGGTGGACTCCAGCATGTCACCAGGCGGTGTGCGAGAGGAAGAGGGCAATGCGCCGCTTCCACCGCACCCGGCGCGCGGACCACTTGATTGAGATGCGGCGGGCGAAGGCTTTCGCCCACCGGACTCTCAAGTTGGCCCGTCAGGCCTCTTGGTGTGCTTTTGTGTCCGGCATCTCCTCATCTACCCCTTCTGCTGCTGTGTGGCAGAAGGTACGTAGTATCGAGGGGAAGCTGGTCCCTGCTAGTCGCCCTGTCCTTCGGGTCAGAGACGGCTTCCTTTCGGATCCTGCTGCTGTGGCTGGCCGGTGCTTTTGCTGTGGTTTGCCGTTCGCCTTCAGCTGCGGATAGTCCTTTATCGGAGGTCACGTTCCCGCCCCCTGGGAACGAGTCCTATAACCGTCTCTACGATCTGGGAACTTCGGGCTGCCTTGGCAACCCGTCGTTCTTCCGCCCCTGGCCCTGATGACATTCCGTATGACTTTATTTGGAAACCACCCGATTGCCCTGCACGTCTTGCTGGATCTTTTCAACTGGGTGTGGGTTGAGGGGTCATTCCCTTCCCGTTGCAGGGAGGTGATTGTGGTCCCGATACCTAAGCCGGGGAAGGATCCAGCGGAGGTGGCAAGCTATCGGCCTATTGCCTTGACGAGCTGCTTATGCAAGCTCCTTGAAAAGATGGTGGCTGTCCGACTTTCCTTTACACTGGAGTTGCTTGGGTTATACCCCCGACCCAGTATGGCTTTCGTCGATTTTGGGGTACTCTGGACCCCCTTCTCCTCCTTGGCCATGATGTACGGGAGGCATTTTCCCACCAGAATCTTGTTCTGGCCATCTTTTTTGACGTCCAAAAGGCCTATGACACGACCCATTGGGGAGTTGTCATGGACCATTTGAAGTCTCTTGGTTTTGTGGGCTTTTTGCCCACGTTTCTTCGCAAGTTCCTCTGTCGTCGCACTTTCCGCATCCGTAATGGGGCGGCCCTATCTGACCTGTATGTTCAGGAGGAGGGGGTGCCCCAGGGGTGTGTTTTGAGCGTCTCCTGCTTCAACCTGGTTATGTCTGCACTACCAGGAGCTCTTCCGCCCTCGGTGCGCTGTTCCATCTACGCAGATGATCTGGCTGTCTATGCCGCGGGGATGAGTCCCCCCCTCATGGAGAGGCAAGTCCAACTCGCGGTCAATCGGGTTGAACGCTGGGCATCGTCGGTTGGCCTTACATTGTCTTCCCTGAAGACTTTGTGTGTGGCCTTCCTTCCGTCGAGGAGATGGGGATCCGGCGCCATCCCGGCCTTTAACCTTACACTCGGGGGTCAGCCTCTGGCCCTCGTTCCATCAGTACTCTTCTTGGGTATGGTTTTCGACAGCTGTTTGAGCTGGGTTCCCCACCTTCGTCGGCTGCGCGAGTCTGCGAGATGTACCCTGGATTTGCTGGGGCATCTGTCGCATACTACATGGGGCGCGGATAGGCGGACGCTCCTCCGTTTGTACGTGTCCCTGGTACAGTCAAAATTAGACTATGGGAGTGTGGTGTATGGCTCGGCCTCCCGCACGGCCCTTCGGATACTGGATCCGGTCCTCTGTAGAGGACTGCGCATGTCATCTGGCGCCTTCCGCTCCTCTCCGGTTGATAGTCTGCAGGTTGAGTGCGACATCCCTCCCTTGGAGGATCGGAGGTCATTCCTCATTGCTAAGCACTATCTCCGGATCCTCCGTCTTCCCACCTTTCCTCTGTTCCAGGTGGTTGAGAGGGCGTTCTGGCGGGATGGGGGTTGGTATTTCACCGACACGGTGACCTCCCTCCTCGATGGTATGGGCACTCCTCCTCCATCCGTTATACCGGTCTCTTTCAGGGGTGTTGCACCTTGGGAGAGCACCCCTGTTGCGTGCTGTAGGGCATTGCGCCCCGTTCGCAGGGCCGATTCTGACCCTGCCTTACTTCGGTCTTTGTTCCTTCAGCATGCAGCGTGTCACTCTGCATGTGTTGCGGTCTTCACAGATGGCTCGAGGTCGTCGGGGGGCGTTGGGGCCGCGGCTGTTCCCCAGTCGTTTGCCCTTGCTCCCTGATGTACCCGTCTCCCTGATGAGGCTTCCGTTTTCACGGCGGAGCTATATGCCATTCTGAGTGCTCTGGAGGTGGTGCGGGAGCATCCGGATGGGTCCTTTGTCATCTATTTGGACTCCCGCAATGCCCTGGATGGCCTGGAGTGTTTTGACCCTGTCCACCCACTGGTCCGACGAATCCAGCTACTGTGCCATATCCTTGTTACTTCTGGTGACAAGGAGGTGGTATTTTGCTGGGTTCCTGAACATGTTAACGTGGCTGGAAATGAGGTTGATGATCGAGCTGCCCGTTCCGCGTGCCGACTACAGGTTTCACCCATGTCCCTCCCCTTTTCCGATTATATCCCTGGCTTCCGTAGGTTTTTGCTCTCCCAGTGGCATAGTCGCTGGGATGGTGCTGCAAATAACAAACTCTGCAAGATTAAACCCAAATTGGGATGTTGGGCCTCTTCCTTCCATCAATCGCGCCATAAGGAGGTGGCTTTGGCCCGCCTCCGTATTGGCCACACCCACCTGACCCATGGCTATTTGATGGCTGGGGATCGGGTGCCCCGATGTCCCGATTGTAACATCGTACTCACAATTACCCACCTGCTGGTGGAGTGTCCGCTTTACTCTGCGCTGCGTGCAGAGTATTTTCCCTTTTTGGAGAGCGTCGGGCCTTGTGGTAGGCTTGGCGCTATTCTATCGGAAGGTCCCTACTTTTCAGTAACTGGGTTTTTCTCCTTCGCTCCCGACTTCTTTACCAGTTGTGACTGATACCCCCCCCTCCTCCCCGTCTATTGTTCACTTCCATTCGCTGTTTATAGTCTTCATCCTGTGTTCGCTCTGCTATCCACCTTTCTTTTGGTGGCCATGAGTGGTCATACTTTGAAAAAAAAAAAAAAATATATACACACACACACACACACACACACACTCACTCACTCACTCACTCAGACCAAAAATGAGTGAGTGAGTGAGTGAGTGAGTAGTATAATTTTGTGCTATTTGTACAGGGAAATAGTGATAGTCATTTTCTATGTGCCATTCACATATCTTTCAGTCCAAACGTAGCAGATCAGTTTTGTATGATGTTATGCAAAGTTGTCTTACCTTACGGCAATTGAATGTTTTGGCCATAATGATCAGGCATCATTAATATTTTTTTCAAGGAACATGGGGTTCTCCCAACAAGGTTAGTTTATCTATTAGGCCTTTATATCTTTCCTTAAAGTACATTTTTCTAGTGTATTTTGGTGTGCTTTGTTCAAATATAACCTTCATTTCCTGTGCAAATGTAAAGAAATAAGAATTTGTTTACATTATTTCGGAGTCATATTTCATCATATCAGGAATGAACTTTAGGTTATTTGCAGGGGGTCAAGGGGGTGGAGCCCCCCTTATTAGCATTAGGTTTAGTTAGTTTTCATAATTTTTGGTTAATATATTGCTATTCACATGACCAGAAATGAAAAACTACAACTCTGAAGTAATGTACAAATAATCATATTGCTTTCTATTTGTGCAGGAAATGAAGGTTATATTTGAACAGAGCACACCAAAATACACTAGAAAAATGTATTTTTGATTTCAACTTCAGGCCATGTCATTTGTGACATAACACATCACAAATAATGGTAATTAAGATAATAAAGTTTTGAAAATGGCAAAAAGAAAGCGAGACAATGACTATCGTAACTTTAAATGGGAATGGACAGATCTTTATGGCTTTGTAGAAAAGTCTGGTTATCCATGCTGCCTTATTTGTGATGAGAAACTATCGTCCAACAAAAAATCAAATTTAGAACGCCATTTTACAACTAAACATAGTGCATTTGCCACAAAATATCCTGAAGGTGAGGCAAGAAAAAAGGCTTGCGAGGAGCTACAGCGAAAAAAGAATATTCAAATAAATGTCCTTCAGACACGGGAAAAACCAAGTGGGAGCCTAACCTCAGCGAGTTTTGCTGGCTCATTCAGCATTATTCGAGAAGGAAAGCCATTCAGTGATGGAGAATATGTAAAAAAGTGTATGTTACAAATTGGGGAAGAACTGTTTGATGATTTTCCTAACAAGACCAAAATATTACGAAAAATAAAAGATCTTCCATTATCAGCAAAAACTGTTCATGACAGAGCATTGAAAATGACTCAACATATAGAGAAGGAGCAAATGCAACATTTGAGTACAGCTCCATATTTTTCGCTTGCTCTCGATGAGACAACTGAAATATGTGATGTTAGTCACCTGTGCATTATGGGACGATATTTGCATGGAGAAACAGTACTTGAAGAAATGCTGGCGATGTTACCAATGAGAAACCGAACACGAGAAGAAGACATCCTTGAAACTGTGATGAATTTTGTGAATGAGAAGGAGATAAAGATCGACAATCTTGTGTCAGTGTGTACAGATGGTGCACCTTCAATGGTTGGCAGGTACAAGGGATTCCTTACTCTTTTAGCAGAAAAGCTAAATCGACCCATTTTGTCTTTCCACTGCATTGCGCATCAGGAAGCACTTTGCGCACAATCTTGCAGAGCTGAACTAGGTGCTGTTATGGATCTGGTGGTTCGCATCATTAATTTTATTCTCACACAAGCCCTACATCACCACCAGTTTCAGTCTTTGCTGGAAGAAGTAAATTCTGAGTACCCTGGTCTCGTAATGCATAGTAATGCTCGCTGGCTTTCCCGTGGCAAAGTTTTATTGCGTTTTGTGGATTGCATAAATGAGATCAAGGAATTTCTAAATTCAAAACAAGTCCAACATCCTGAGCTCTCTGACTATGATTGGTTACTTAGATTTTACTATCTTGTTGACATTACTGGCCATTTAAATGAGTTAAACAGGAAGCTACAAGGCCGAGGACATACAGTTTTAAATCTGCAGCAGGCAGTCTTTGCATTTGAAGCAAAATTAACCATTTTCCTAAAAGATATCGTGACAGGCAGATTGTTGCATTTTGAAAAAGTAAGAATGTTTCGTGATTCGTATCAACAAAAAAATCCAAATGAGACGGTGGATTTGCTAAAACTTGCTAGTTTTGTATCAGAACTACTGGTGGCATTCCAGTCACGTTTTGTTGACTTTCGTAAACATGGTGCCATGTTTAAATTTATGACTCGGCCACATCAAGTGTCAGTTGAGGAACTAAATCTGACTGTGATTCCTGGTATTTCAATGAGCAAGTTAGAAATGGAAATTATAGATTTTAAGGAATCAGATTTGTGGATTGAGAAATTTGACAAATTAAATTCTGAATTAGAAAGCCTTGCTCGACACCGTGTGGAACTGGCATCTCGGCACAAGTGGGCTGACATGAACAAACAAGAGTGTGAGGATAATCTCATTCTTCAAACTTGGATGGAAATTCCTGTCACATATAAAACAATGCAAAACCTTAGTCTGGCTTTAATATCAGTGTTTGGATCAACATATATGTGCGAACAGGCCTTCTTCCACTTAAACTGCATTAAAAACAATTTGCGATCAAGACTAACAGAAGAGAGTCTGAATGCTTGCATGAAGGTAAATTTAACAAACTGCGATATCAATTTTAAAGAAATCAGTGAAAAAATGCAACAAAGTCACATTGAAGAAAAAAAAATGTAAGTATGGAAAATAAATTTGTTTTATGTTATATATATATTATATATATTTCAGGTTATATATATATGTCTCACGATTCATGGTAACTTACTCATATATATATATATATATATATATATATATATATATATATATATATATATATATATATGCACTAAAATCACAGAATAACACGTGATCTTATTAATAAGCAAACAACCACAGGGAAAAGGAAAAGGAAACACGAAGTCCGAGCGCTTTCGTGATATATTCACATTTTCAAGGAGAAACAAAAAATAGACAGATTACATTTAGTAATTTAGCAGCCTACAGATTGTTATCTATTGAAAAAATCTTGAGGGTTTTATGGTCTTTAATTTGAGTTGCCGATTGGGAATTTTTTTGCTTGTGTATCTAACCCATTTACTTTGTAATCTCCATCTATTTTTTGTTTCTACTTGAAAATGTGAATATATCACGAAAGCGCTTGGACTTCGTGTTTCCTTTTCCCTGTGGTTGTTTGCTTATATATATATATATATATATATATAGACTGTGCATGGAACAAGGAACTCTTCTGGGATAATTAAATCCACTATAGTCCGAATAAGTAATGGTAAATGACAAATTTCTGAGTTCATTCCCATCTTGAAACGGACATGTTATGTGCCTTGAAAAGTGGATGCTCAATTCTGCCAGTTGAGGTTTAAGTTTTATTTTTTGGCTAAAAATATAATAGTTACCCCTTTTTCTTTGATGTATTCAATCTGGCGTGAAGGCAGCGAGTCTTTTGCTTATATTGAGGTTCTAAATGTAGCAGGGCTAGGCTGCTTTAAACCCTAGATCCACGTCCCAAAGCTGGATCCTGTCTGCTTTGTAGATAGCTGGTGAGGGAAGCTATATTTATGGGACCTCTTTGCGAGTGACCCCTTGCCCACATCGGGCTAGCATCATGAAAAAGAAAAACTATGGTATTTGTCATTTACCATTACTTATTTGGACTATAGTGGATTTAATTATCATAGAAGAGTTCCTTGTTCCATGCACGGTCTGTGTGTATCATAAAAAACTCGGGGGGACCATTCTGAGTTCATTCCCATATATATATATAGTCGACCCTCGACTTACGTCATCACTGTCTTACGTAATTTTGAGTTACAAGAAGCCCCCCTATTTACTGTAATTGATTCGTCTTATGTAATTATTTTGTTAAGTAATAGCTGCGTAATCGCAAACGCAGTGCGTGACCACTCACTGGCAGGATGCTGGGTATTTCATGTTATTTCATTGTTATTTTCACTGTGCATTATATAAAGTGATACTGTATGAAGTGATTAATTATTTGGCAAATTTATAAATGTGAAATTATTAAGGATTAATAAACCCCCCTCTCCTCAACTTGCCACTACCACCATCGCTAACCCTCCAAGCCATTCAACTCTCTTTCCAATGTAAGTCTAAATTAATTTTTTATTATTAATTTTTAATATGTATTTTCTTTTACAGATGGTGTTTCTTAATAATAATTCACTGGGGAACACAACTTTTGGTGACTTAGATGTTAGACCTGTTTCTGGGTATATTGAGGTTGCTGATTCTAAAAATGACATTAGTTTTTCTCCATCAGCTCTGCTTATCAAGATATGATATACAGTGGAACCTTGCTTAACGAGCATAATTCGTTCCCGAATTGTGCTCGTTATGCAAAATGCTCGTTAAGCAAGGCAATTTTTTCCATAGGAATCAATGTAAAATATGATAATGCGTTCCATGCTTAAAAAATACTTAAAATAATATTTATAATGATATTTAAAGGCGTTTTTTAAATTATTATTGCATGAAATGAAAAGATTATTAATAAAAATTAACCCAAAAGAGAATGTAAATAATTAGTAAACGGTGAAATTTATAAATAACTTACGAAGAGAGAAGGTGCTCCTGACGCACGCAAAGGAAATGAAGAGACAGGGGAGGAGGAGAGGGTTATTGAGGGGAAGGAGGAGAATCGTCTTCGTTCAATGCAATAAATTCTCGACGAGCTCACAGTCACTAGCTTTAAATTTTTTAGAGGCACTTTCACTTTCTTTTAGATCCTTTTTCACGAGGAAACTGTCTAGAGACATTTGTTTTTGTCTACGCTTTAAATTTTGACGAAATATTTTGCTCGTTAAGCAAAGTGTCGCTCGTTATGCAAGGTAATTTTCCCCCATTCTTTTGGCTCGTTATACGAATTTCTCGTTATACGAGGCACTCGTTAAGCAAGGTTCCACTGTATATCTATATAATGTATATAATATTATATAATTGCTGACTGGCAATCACTGTTGTTGTCAATTGAATACAAAAGTATGATGAATGTCAGCAAAAATAGTGTATTAACATCAAACAAGGATAAGGTATGAAAAATATTTCTTAAATTCAAACAAGCTTGAGACACGAATAGCAAAAAAAGTTTTCATTGAGACATCTCACATAAACCATGTTTCTGAGATTTCTTGCGATGAGATGTGCCAGGACGTTCACGTTGGATGCTCCAGCAGTAATCTGCCATCATGTGAGTATCCCATCGTCCGCGGTACCGTTCTTCCATGGTCCTTAGTTCTTGGTGAAATCGTTCACCCTGTTCCTCGCTTAGATCACTGAGGTTATCTGGGAAACGATCCAAATGACTGTGGAGGTAATGCAGTTTGATGCTCATTTTACAGCCAAGTTTACAAAAAGAAGAGAGCATATTCTCCACTAGTTCACCGTAGTTATTGGCCTTATAGTTCCCAAGGAAATTCTTCACAACCATACTAAACGATGACCACGCATGTGCCTCAATGTTGTCCATTGAATCTTGGAAATGCAGGTCTTTCATGAGTTCCCGGATTTGTGGTCCATTGAAAATACCTGCCTTCAGCTTTCCCATGCTCAGCGCAGGAAATTTTCTACATATGTAGCCAAAACACGTCCCATCTCTGTTCAAAGCCTTTATAAATTGTTTCATCAAACCTAGTTTGATGTGCAGTGGTGGCAATATGATCCTTTCTCTGTCAACCAAAGCTTCTTTGATGATATTTTTTTCTCCAACCACCATGTTTTCTCTGAGGCCACTGTCTTCTCACCCAGTGTTCATCTTTAGCTCTACTGTCCCAGAGACATATAAAGCACGGGTACTTGGTGTACCTGCTCTGCTGGCCCAGGAGAAAATTCACCATCTTCAGATCCACACAGATCACCCATTGGTGGTCTCGGTATGATATCTTTTCTAGGACTAGGGCAACTGTCCCGTGCTCTTCTCTCATACCGACTGAGTGACCAATTGGGATTGATCTGTATCTGTTGCCATTGTGTAGAACAACACATTTTAGGCTCTGTTTGGAGCTATCTATGAATAACTGCCATTCACTTGGTGTGTATTCTGATATGCCCATTTTCATCAGCAATCCACGTACATTGTTGCAGAAAACTAAATCGTTCTCTTTTGAGAAGAAGGGCAGTAAATCCTTTTCTCTGTCGTGATATAACGTGATTTTGGTTCCTGGCAGTAGTAAATTTTTTTCTCCCAACCTGGAAGCTAACAATTCAGATGATTTCTTCGAAAGACTTAAGTCCCTTATGAGGTCGTTTAATTCGTGTTGACTAAAACCTTCTGCAACTGATGATGGTCCTTCGAAATCATTGTCATTTTGCCCATATATGCTTTCTTTGTCAGTAGCAGATTCATCATCATCTTGAGGGAGCTCTGGAAGATGGCTGAATGATGGGACAGGTATCTCATCTGAATGTGAAACAGGCTGTCTAGCTGAGTCTATGTCAGGATACGTCCATTTACTCCGGTTACGTCCATTGATGCCCTTTATATTCACCAAACAAAAGTAACAGTCATCACTGTGGTTTCTCTGTTCTCTCCATACCATTGGTATACCAAATTTCAGGCACCACCTCTTTCCATTGGTCCATTGCCGCAGATGCTCCGTACACGTTTTACACACATGAGGAGCCCATGGCTTATCTTGGTCCCCTAGTTGTACTTTGAAATAGGCAAAATAAGCTTTTTTCACAAAATCAGTAATAGGTTTTCTTTGTTCAATGAACGTGTACTCTCCGCAGATAAAACAAAACACATCTGGATGATTTAAACACTTTCTTCGTGATGAAGCCATGTCAACACCTGTAACAGGAAAGAATTCACGTTAGTACATGTACAATACACATGCAAAACAACAGCAAAATCATAGCTACAATTTAATTATACAGATGCATTTAGATTTACAAGCAACTCATAATACCGTTCCAAAAGGGTAATAAAGTAGGTAATGATGTATGCAATATCTCAAAAATTAGAGCTGCTAGAACAAAATGGATGATATTTTCTGAATCAGTGGCATGAAAATATCCAGAATAAGGTCTAAAATCTCAGGCACCAAGAAAAAAATTTTTTTTGTTCCCCAGTGTAATTACTTATTAATTACCATTATAATTCTGTTTATATACACTGTTTTTATAAAAAAATTTAATTTTATTATTTTCAATACTTTTTGGGAGCCTGGAATGGATTACCCGATTTACATGTATTTTGGGGTTCGACTTGCATCATTTTCAAGTTAAGTAACTCATCTCGGAATGGATTAATTACGTAAGTCAAGGGTCAACTGTGTGTATATATATATATATATATATATATATATATATATGGCTCCTTCATGTTACTTTTCTCTAAATTTTAAGTAATATGGTTCTTTCATTTCGAAAGTTTGCCGACCCCTGATTTATAAGATGGGTGCAGCTGATATTTCATTTTTACATTTCATTACATTTTATTTGGAAAACATGAAGCAACTGGGTCCTATGGAGGTTATCCAAGTCATGAGCTATATTTTATAATAATAAAAAAAAAACACTTGCAAAACATTAATCTCAAGTTGGCTAAAAAACATGCAACCATTTACGTTTAATATTTGTTTTAATGTCCCTTCCATATTTGATAGAGAGTTAATTTTCTGCTATTTTCCACCAAAACAAGAATACTTCATTCTATACTAATTTTGTTGGAAATTCCTATTTATTGAGATATTTACTTTTGAAATTATTAAATTTTGGCTATTTTTTTTACAAGAGTACATTACAGGCTTTTGAGGAATTTTGGAATTTTAGGTTATGTTAGGTTATATATTAAAACTGTTTTTCTGATTGTTTAAATGAAATTAACCTTCATTCAAACTGCATCAAAAACCATCAGAAAAACATTTTGATTTACAAAGCCTGTAATGTACATTTGTAAAAATTTACCAAGTTTTGGTTCCATTATTCATTTGTCAAACCATCTCATCCCGTGTGTATGTAGTCATGTCATGTTATCATTAGCCAATCAGTGGCTGCCCCATTGTCATGTGATACCCTGCGCATTTCAAAATTATTAAATTTTGGTGCCATTATTCACTAGTCAAACCATCTCATCCCGTGTGTATATAGTCATGTCATGTTATCATGAGCCAATCAGTGGCTACTCTATTGTCACGTGACACCCCTGCGCATGTCTGGTGCTGAAATTTTAATTCAACAGTTGCTTCAGAATGGCTGTGTGTAGTGCATGCTGTAAGTCTGAGTGGGATGTTATTAAACAAATTTTGAGGGATAATAGCGCTGCTGTCACTATATTTCGAGCTGAGTGTGATCAAGACCTCTCTTATGTGTCCTCAGTGTGGTAATAAACTTAATTACTGTGAAGCCTCCCATAATTAATGTAAGTGCACTGATAATATTTCCAACTACTTACCTTTCCAGGTCCCAAATTCATTATAGGTCACCCATGCCTAGTTAGGTTAACTGAATGCCTGCTTAAGTCAACTGTATGCCCTTGACAATTGGTTAGGTTAAGTTGTTATTTTTGTTAGTTTTAACTATATGCTCTTGATGATAGGTTAGGTTACTTTTGCCATGAATATTACTTATAAAAATAGGTTTTACTAGTGTATTTCATGTGGTAAAGATTGTTTAACTGCCACCTCATTTTTGACACCAAAACATGTTTTTCTGACGTGTATTTTTTTATTTTTTTATTTTATTTTTTTTTCCAAATTTGACCTTCATTTTCCAGTAAAAATAGTCATTTTTGGAGGATATGTCAGATCATCATTTTCCTTAAAAATGGGGATTTTTCCGAGGAAATGGTCAGATTTGAACAAACACCAAAATACACCAGAAATTTTTTTTGTCAAAAACAAGGACATTTAAAACAAATCTTTACCCCATTTACTACTACCAAAGTATGCACTCTTTCGTTTTAGGTACATAAAATCAAAAGATTGCTAATAACACCTATATCAATCGATAGAGCAGGAAAAACTATATATACAGCTATGCGAGTGACTGGTTAGGTTAATTGAATGCCTGGGTTAGGTTAATTGAATGCCCAGTTAGGTTAATTGAATGCCCTTGATGATTGGTTAGGAACTGAACTGGTAAAAATTGGTTATTACACCCAGTCAGGTTTTTTGATAACAAATTTTTCTGGTCAATTTTGAGTTTTGCACAAATGTTTCCTGTGCAAATGCATAGTTTGAGATATCTTCACCTAACCAAACCTAACCTAACTTAACTAAATGGCACATCATAATTCTATTGCAAACAACAACAAACTGAATCCAACTAGAATTAAAAAAAGTAGCTAGAACTTGAAATAGTAGCCAGAAATATGAAAAACAAAGTAACAGTGACCAAAATAGTCTGTACATACCAGACACGGGGTCATTATCATTGTAATGGTAATTAATTATAATTAATTACAAATCTCTTGTAATGATGATGAAAGAAATATAGAGGCAATAATGGTAATGAAAGGTCTGTAATGAATCATTACACATCATTACACATTACATTTTCATTACAGTGTAATTTCAATATATATATATATATATATATATATATATATAATAGGAATATGAAAACGAGAGATACGACTCAACATTTATTGGCCAAACGTTTCGGTCCACTCAGGGGCCATCTTCAGTGACTAAATAGAAGCATCTAAAAATAATCATAAAACTAAAGTAAATACAAATGTCAAACTGTACAATAATAAAATCTAACACAAAAAAAAAGTTAAAAAGTTGTTAAAAAAACTATCTGGATATTAAAACAAACTAAAAGTTTAAAAATTAAAAGTTTAAAAATGTTAAGTTTAAAATTTAAAAAATTTAAAAAGGACTAACCTGGATGGTAGAAGTTACAAATAACAAGTGGAGAGAAAGGAAAAAACAACTTAAGTTAGTGTGTTAGTTGCGTTAAAAAGGTGTTGGTTGGTTAGGAAGTATGTAATTTTATCGAGGAAAGGCTATCGTTTAGTTCAGGATTTAATTTCTTGATAAAAAGGGATTCTAAAATTTTAAGATCAAGTGAATTAGAAGCAGACGACAAAATCGCAAAGGAGTCCTGGGGGCACGGGTGGTCATGGGTCTCTGAATGATGCCGAATAGTAGAGGATTCAGGAGTTTTAATTTAGTTTGTTTTACTTTTATTTTGTTTTATAATCCAGATAGTTTTTTTAACAACTTTTTAACTTTTTTTGTGTTAGATTTTATTATTGTACAGTTTGACATTTGTATTTACTTTAGTTTTATGATTATTTTTAGATGCTTCTATTTAGTCACTGAAGATGGCCCCTGAGTGGACCGAAACGTTTGGCCAATAAATGTTGTCGTATCTCTTGTTTTCATATTCCTATTGAGGATAAGGTTCCCGAAGAACATTTCTATCGTAACTATATATATATATATTAGGGTGTCTCGTATTTTCGAAGTGTTGATTTTTTTAGGTTGTGCCCCCTCAACCAGTTCCATTGATTGAAAAAACATCACATATAAATTTTTTTTTGGATTGAACAATTTTTAGAGGTCGCCCCCGCTTATTAAAGTTCATAAAATATAGCTATTATTTATGCAATTAATATTTGAAATTACTAGCAGTTGTCAAGTATACTAAACATGTTTTTAATTAATTAATCATCATATTTATGCTGAATTCAATTAAATGAATATATTAGAGATAATTGTCAAGTTTGTAGCTGAAAATATTGCTTGATAAGACAAGATCAACCTGTTTAAACATGTTTCATCAAGAATGCTCCAGATTATGTTGCAATTGTTTATTTGTAATCATTCAGAGATATTGATCTTTAAGCATTTTCGTGACAATTGGACTTCTGTTGATCAAAGCCAGTTCCAAACAGGTGAGACAGACACGATTACTAAAGAAGCAATTATCCAGTCTAAAACTGAACTAATTCAGTTTGCTAGATCCCAGGCACCTATGCTACGGGATGACTATCAAGAACTTTTGGATCTGTCCATCATCTTTCTTGGAGGTGTCCCCAATAAAGGCATCAAGTTTCATGCACCAGGTGCCATGCATCGAGCTCGCTGGATGTCCAAAGCGCTCTATTCTATCAAGATGTGGCTTTTTCGAAACCAGTTCAAGATGACTAAGACTGAAGAACGAGGAATTCGAGATCTTTCCCTTTTTTCTGTTCTCATCTATATGAAGGCTTGGACAACATCCTTACTCCCTATTGAAACCCCATTTAATGACTGGCTCCTTATGAGGTCATTGATTAATTATCCTAACAAAAAGATTTCTGATGCAACTAAAAAAAAGCTCTCTAACCACTTATGGTACCTGTCTGAAGAAGCAGTTGGTCTTGCTTTCTTTGATGAGCGAATTACTACAGATGTAAAGAAACGCATGGTAAAGGCATTAGAAGATGAGTCCACTGATAGACCACCCAAGCGTCCTTGGATTCCTGAATCGACCTTCTGCTCTGGTGAAGGACCACACCAACTTGTTACAAGAAATACTAGAGAATTCTTTACTAAGCTGAATTTACCAGAAGGATTTCTGAACAAGGCACCCAGCACTTGGACATCCAACTGTGAATATTTAAGGGCCAGAGCTATTGTTGCAGCTCTATATGTTGTAAATGACCGGGCAGAATGTGCAGTAGCTTTAGTTCAAGAGCTGAATAAGAAATTGACAGTGGGGGAAGAGCAGCTCCAGTTCCTGCTCCAAATTGTTGCAAAACACCACCAGAGTCACCCAGTTCCATCAAAAACTGTTCTCAAAAAATAACCATCAATGACGTCGCACCTTAAAATACACCATATTGTATAATCATTGTATATTAAATAAATGTTGTATAAGGAAATAATGCTAATTAAAGTATGTAAATAGCACTGGCATTTTGAATTTATCTCTATATAATAAACTAATGGTTTTTTTTTTGTAGCAATGCTTCATTGCTGATTGTATATAAAAAAAGAGCCAGGAAGGATTTTGGATAGGAGAAAAAGGATTGGGATAAAGAAGGATTGAGGACCAAAGGATGGATTATAACAACATCAAGGATAGGTTAGAAAAGGATCAATGATAAATAAGAAGGCCTATACTTATAAAAACGAATCAAACTAAAAAAAAAGGAAGGAATTATGTGTATAATGAGCATAATCATATGTCAGGAGCTATTATGCCATGGTCACCATTTTTATTAGCCGGGGGCGACCCCTAAATATGAACCAATTTGTGTCAAACTTTCAAGTTTGTTTTTATGCTAAATGAAACTATTTTAGGGGGCGCAGATAAAATAATTCAACATTTCAATTTTTGACTACCCAATAAGAGATACCCTTATATATATATATATATATATATATATATATATATATATGTGTGTGTGTGTGTGTGTGTGTGTGTGTGTGTATACATGGGGCATTCCAGGACAAATAACCCAAAAATCAAAAAATTTTAATGAAAATTGACATAAGGGGTTCTTCCAGGTGCTGATTTCACTGGTTCAAATAAAAAAAGTTCTATGACCCATAGTTTTTGAGATATTGGCCCCCAAAATCTTGGGGGCCCCACTTTACCACCTAATTTTAATGGGCAATAACTCCCAAACATCTTGTTGTAGACCTATAAAACTATACACTTTTAGAATCAGCATGAAGAGATCTATTAAATGATACCACATTCAAATATGTAGAACAATAATGAAAATTTTCCCCCTTTTTTATTCTTTTTGACCCCCACCCCCCCATAGGCAGTGAAATCCAAAATAAAATTTTTCATTTATTAAACTTCCATTAATTGTTAAAAGATACAAAGAATAAAAAATGTGGGTACTATCAAGCTGCAAGATATTTTAAAAATTATTGAAAAGGATAATAATAATGTTTTCATTAGTCAAAAGTTTATTTGAAACAAAAGCTTATGCATAAAAAAGGTGGGAAAAATTATGTAATTTATTTTTTTGCAAAATACCTCAATAGCAAAGTTTGAACTGTTATTTTTCTTCTCATACATTTTTCTGTACCGTAGCAGCTAATATCTTTCTCCAGGTTTCGGTGGACTTGCATGCTTCGTTCGATGTTGGGATCACCATCCATAATTTGCTGCTTTAAAGTTTCAAGAGTGCGAAACATTTCTTTGAATTCTTTTTAAAGTGAACTCCTTTGATAGTTCATTTTCATCTGCTTTTACAATTGTCCTCTTCAAATGCACACTGTTGTTCTAAATTAATAAGGTCATTATTACTGAGTTCTTCTGTATGAGATTCAAGCAATTCACAAACATTTGCAGTGTCTACACTGATTTCCTGCGCTTGTGTGTGCGTCATTTGAAAATTTTAGTTTACATACAGTACTGTACTCTAAGCAGAAAACTGCACTAACTCTAATGTGGACCCGTATTATCTGAAATGTGGTGTCAAATTATAAAGTGCACTAACTTGAAAATTGTATTAATCGAAACTGCACTAGGCGAGGGATTGCTGTACTAGAAAGAATTATAAAGAATAATCAAGATCATTTGGGAATTTTTAATCTTATTGAAAGTTCCCAACATGGATTTAGATCAGGAAGGTCTTGTTTGTCTAATCTTGTACTTTTGAGAGTTTGTAACTGATCAGGTAGATAATGGAAATGATGTAGATGTTATTTATTTGGATTTTAGTAAGGCTTTTGACAAGGCTCCACATAGGAGACTTCTGTATAAATTAAAAGCTCGTGGGATACTGGGGTCAGTTATTAATTGCATAGAAAACTGGTCAGAAGACAGAGAACAGAGTAATTTTAAATGTCCATGAATCTGGGTCGCAGAAAATGAGAAGGGGGTACCATAGGGATCCATTATTCTTAATTTTATATCTAAAATGATTTAGAGAAGGGAGTAGGTAGTAAAATTTCTAAATTTGCAGATGATACAAAACCAGTTGCCTCAATTCAAAATATTGAAAATTCTTATAGACTAAAAGATGATCTTGATAGATTAGTTGCTTGGGCAGTGTTCAAAAATTGAAAGTCATCCATTTTGGTAGAAATAATGATACTTCAGTTATGAGATGTAAGGAAACTGGTTAGAGTATGTTAGACAGGTAAAAGATTTTGGCATTACAGTCAGTAATGATTTAAAATTTTCCAAGCAGTGCTTAGAGGCTTGAAATAAGGCAAATAAAATGCAAGGTGTTAAGAGGAATGTTAGTTACAAGAGTAAGGAAGTAATCTGTAAATTGTACAATTCTTATGTTAGGCCTCACTTAGAATACTGCATTCATGTAGGCCCAAGTGGTGGACAAGGGAAATAGGTGAGTTCATAAATGAGCATAACAGAGTGTATAGACTTAATAAGCACAATGGCATGATAGCTAACTTAATAGATATATATCGAGCTTAGACATCTGGTTAAAAGATCTGTTGGAAGGTTAAGTGTAATTTTGAGATACTTGTAGCTGTGGATAGTAAACATAATCTGAAAAAGCTTTTTGACTATGTCAATAATCGTAAGCCGATAAAAGATAACATAGGCCCTCTAGTGGATGCTGATGGTGCTTTGGCTTCCAATGCTCAGGCGATAGTGGGTATTTTCAACAACTATTTTGTGACAGTTTTTACAGTAAAAGACGTAAATAATATCCCTGATGTAGGTGATATTGTTCCATTTAATAGCAAGACTATTTTGAATGAAATAACTGTTTATGAGGGCGAGATTGTGCATTATATTGATAAGCTAAAAGTTAGCAAGGCTCCAGGCCCTGATGCGCTTTATCCTAGACATTTGAAAGATGTTATCGTAGGCCCAGTAACAAAACTTTTAATAAGTCACTGGAAGTGGGGATTATTCCTGAAGACTTCAAATTAGCTAATGTTACGATCATTTTTAAAAAAAGGTGACCGCACAGTAGCTAACAATTATCGGCTTATTAGCTTAATGTCAATTGTTAGTAAACTTTTGGAATCTGTAGTTAGGGATTGTATTGTTGATTACTGTACTTAGAAAGTCACGATTTGATTAATAGTAGTCAGCATGGGTTTCGATGCCATAAATCTTATTTAACTAATTTGTTAGCATTTTATAATGAAATAGTGCATAAATATGATAGGCATAGAGTGGCTGACATTATTTATTTAGACTAAAAAAGCATTAGATACAGTTTTGCATGGAAGATTAATTGCGAAGGTTAAAGTGCATGGTATACACAGGTAGCTAACTGGTTAGAGGAATGGCTTCATGCTAGGAAACAGAGGGTTGTTAATGGTAGGAATTGGGGTGGTTGGATGTAGGTAGTGGTGTCCCTCAGGGATCAGTGTTAGGCCCATTGCTATTTGTAATCTACATTAACAACATAGGTGTAGGCTTGACCAGTAACATGTCAAAATTCATGGATAATAAAATAGGCAGTAAAGTTCTTAATGTGGATGATAGAAATAGGCTCCAAGAGAATGTAAATAGGATTATGGAGTGGATGGATAAGTGGCAGATGCAATTTAATGTAGACAAATGTAAAGTTTTGCATATAGGTTCTTGTAACAACAATTACACATACACGATGGATGATAGACAGTTAGTGAGCATTAATGAGGAAGTAGATTTAGGTGTACACGTATCTAAGGATTTAAAAGTTATGAACTGCTGCCTGGAGTCTTGCGCAAAAGCTAATAGGATGTTAGGCTTCATAACGCATAATTTTTAATTTAAATCAAAGAATATTATATTGCCCCTTTACAAGACCCTAGTCAGGCCTCACTTAGAATATGCCATTCAGTTTTGGTGCTCATATTTGTGTGAGGATATTGATAGGTTGAGAAGGGTTCAGCAATGCACCACGAAACTAATTCTGTCACCGCAACAAGTCTTACGAAGATAGGATTAAAGAGTTAGACTTGCATTCACGCAAAACTAGGGGATTAATGGGGGAGCTTATTGAAGTTTTCAAAATCATTAATAAAATCAATGTAAATTCTGACAAACTGTTCACTTTCAATCATAGCCAATACTTGTAATAATGTATTTAAATTACGTGGTAGACATTTCATTACTAACATCACTAAAAACTTTGTTTAAAGTAATTGATAAATGGAATAATCTTCTTGCGTCCATCATAAACTCTACCAGTGTTAATATGTTTAAAAGCCATTTAGATAGGCATTTTAAAAATATTAACATTTAAAATAATTAGCAACAGGAGCTCTGGGGTTAATGGTTGAAGTTTGAGTCTGTTGACAATTAATGCCAGCTTGTGATATGCCAGCAACAAAATTAGGATCAATGAAAGAAAGCCACCCCCAAAAGGGTTGAGGGTGGCTTTCTTTCATTGACACAATTCGGGGGTGGATTTCTTTCATTGATCTGTAAGTTATTTAGGTAGGTAGTTTATTTAGGTTAGGTTAAGTTGTGATATTTTAGTTAGTTTAAATGAAAATATCATGACTTAACCTAACCAATCATCAAGGGCATACAGTAATAAATTAAAAACAATTCCTCATGAAGGTGTTTTTATTTACATTCTTTACTTTAGTGATTTTGCAGGGTGGCATTGTTTACAAGAAACTTTTAGGGGTGGCTTCCTTTCATTGATCCCAAAATTATATTAAAAAAAATTACACACACAAACTTAGATGTAGCTTGAAGCGTAAACTAACCCACTTTTTGTCATACTCTTCATATATTTTTTTTCTTTTCTTATCCTCTCTTTACTTGCATGTCTGTAGTTTGCATGGTATGACAGTGTTTGAGTTAAGACTGTGTTTGCATGGTTTGTAAGTATCTTATTTACTTCTTTTCATCTTTCACCCCTTTCCTATTCTCCAACTATTTTTCTGATTTGTTGACAGTGGCTGCAGGGGTGGATTAACATTTTCTAGGCCTTAGGCTTAGTATGTATGATCAGGCCCTTTTATTCATATACTATAAAAATTTAATTTTCATTGAGGGAGTAATGCATAATAGCGCACAAAACAAGAACTACCTAAGGTCAACAATGAAAGACGAAAGGTTGAACTACTTGTCATTGATGCACATCGATTGGGAGCATTTGCATAAAATTGACTGTCAGGATATTATTAATGAATTCGCAGGCAAAAAATGTCGCAAATTACAATTTTAAATATTTCTATTATTATATATGTATTTCAATTTTTATGTATCTCATTTTCCAAAATAAATACTTTTGTTTGATTGTTTTTTTTACTTATACACATATTTTTGGTGGGCCCCTAAGACATCTGGGCCTTAGGCTTCAGCCTGTGCAGCCTATAGGGCTATCCGCCACTGAGTGGCTGGTGGATGATGATGGTGAGTCTTTCTCTTTTTCTGAATGATTGTTAACCCATGAATGATAGGTTTTGCTACTTAGTTAACTCCTTATTTTCTTCTTTTAACCCCCTAATCTATTCTTTCTCTTGGACTAACCTTAGAGTGGATCTTAGGGTCTTCATTAGCCTTAGCTTCTGTAGATCTGTAGAAGCTTGGTCTCCTCACCTTAGACATAATATTGATATGTTTGAAAGTGTGCAACATAGGGCAACCAAGCTTTTCCCTAACCTAAGAAGATTGGAATATAGGGAAAGAGTAAAGGAACTAGGTGTGTTTAGGTTTGAGACACATTGTTTGAGGAGAGATATGATGCAGATGTTCAGGATGTTTTCAGGTTTGAACAGTTTAGATGTAACTTACTTTTCTGATTGGAGTTTAATGGAAAAACTTGAGGCCATAATAAGAAAATTGGAAAACAGACTTGTAGACTGGATCATAGAATAGTAGATTTTTTGAATGACTTGCCATATGATGTGGTAAATACAGTTGAGCTTTGCCATTCATGGGATTTTTGCTTGCAGAGTTGCTTATTCATGGTCAGTTTATTGTGGCAACCCTTTGCAGATCATGGCCCAGGCACTCAACTATTCACAAGGTGCAGTAAACAAAGTAGTTCCTGTGGAAGAATACAGGTGCCATTTTTACCAGCTACTTTAGTAACTGTAAATATTGTATGTTAATTAGCTGACTTAAGATTGACATTTTGCCCAGTTTTATTATTATAAAATATAGCTCATGACTTGGATAACTTCTACAGGCCCCAGTGGCTTCCTGTTTTCCAAATGAAATGTAATGTAATGTAAAATTGAAATTAAAATACATTAAATAACCGTTTGCTTGGTGAAGATTGGCCAATGACATTTTTCTCTTGAATTAAGTCACTATGTCACTTTTCCACTATAGTTTTTGTTCAATTTTCAGGTTAGTTCTTGCCATGGCTATGTGCAGTGGGTGTGAAGTAGACTTTGAAGATCTAATTCGCCTTATTGGTGTTGATGATCAAAAAGCCTTGGATTTCTTTTCTAATCATGGTGTTATTCTTCCATCATGTAAATGCCCAAAATGTGATAGAGAGTGCTATCTCAGAAAAGACGGCAATATATTTTACTGTGGTAGTAAAAAAATAAATCTTAAAAATAAACGTATTTTCAAGTGTGACTTCAGTGTCTCTAGATTCAAGAACACGTGGCTTGCCAACTCCCACATTCCCCCGAATAAAAGCCTTCGCTTCATTAATGTGTACATCCGCAAATTTTTTTCACACGTTTATGCCCTGAACATCCAGAAATTAAACCAGGAAACAGTGGATAACTGGGAATCATTCTGTGGTGAGGTATGTGAAAAATGGATGGACAACCAACAGCCAATTGGTGGGGAAGGTGTAATTGTGGATATTGATGAATCTCATTTCAGACGTTCAAAATACAATTGGAGTTGTGAAGTCAAAGGTATTGATGTTTGGTGGGATTGACGTGTTTCAAAAAAAAAATTTATACTCCCAGTTCCTAATCATAGTGCTGAAACACTGGTGCCATTAATACAAACACTTATTAAGCCTGGATCAGTTGTGATCAGTATTGCTGGCAGGCCTACTGCAACCTTGGAACTATGGTTACATCCATAAGTGTGTTAACCAAAGTGAAACATTTGTTGATCCAGAGGATCATACTGTGCACACACAGAACATAGATTGGCTGTGGAAAGACATTAAAGCCTGGGTTCTCCAAGCTGGAAATAAGAGAGATCATTCCCGAAAGTATTTTGCTCGGACCTCTTCCTCTCAACATAGTAACCCAAGCACAGTTTGCACCACTTCCTTTGTACCATCGCAGATTTGTATCCACCGAGTCAAGATCTTCAGGTTAGGAATTTTTACATTTTATTTGGTTAGGGTACATTAGGTTTAGTTCCCTTGTGAAAATGAGTGGTTTTTTAGATAGCTCATATGCGATAGAGATGAAATAAAAAATTATTCATTTGCACAAGAAATAGATCTCAGATTCTTTCAAAATACATTGAAATTAACCAGAAAAATACTTTGTGGAAGAAAATGCAGAGCAAGTGTAGTTTGTCCCCCTTACATTATCCTAGTGTAGTTTGTGTACCCCCCCCTACATTATCCTAGTGTAGTTTGTGTCCCCCCCCCCCTACATTATCCGTGTGTAGTTTGTGTCCCCCCCCCTACATTATCCGTGTGTAGTTTTGTCCCCCCTACATTATCCTAGTGTAGTTTGTCCCCCCCCCCCTACATTATCCGTGTGTAGTTTTGTCCCCCCCCCCTACATTATCCGTGTGTAGTTTGTCCCCCCCCCTACATTATCCTGTGTAGTTTGTGTCCCCCCCTACATTATCCGTGTGTAGTTTGTGTCCCCCCCCTACATTATCCGTGTGTAGTTTGTGTCCCCCCCCTACATTATCCGTGTGTAGTTTGTGTCCCCCCCCCTACATTATCCGTGTGTAGTTTGTGTCCCCCCCCTACATTATCCGTGTGTAGTTTGTGTCCCCCCCCCTACATTATCCGTGTGTAGTTTGTGTCCCCCCCCTACATTATCCGTGTGTAGTTTGTGTCCCCCCCCTACATTATCCGTGTGTAGTTTGTGTCCCCCCCCTACATTATCCGTGTGTAGTTTGTGTCCCCCCTACATTATCCGTGTGTAGTTTGTGTCCCCCCCCTACATTATCCGTGTGTAGTTTGTGTCCCCCCCTACATTATCCGTGTGTAGTTTTGTGTCCCCCCCCTACATTATCCGTGTGTAGTTTGTGTCCCCCCCCTACATTATCCGTGTGTAGTTTGTGTCCCCCCCCCCCCCCCCACATTATCTGTATGTAGTTTGTGTCCCCCCCCCCCCTACATTATCCGTGTGTAGTTTGTGTCCCCCCCCCCCTACATTATCCTAGTGTAGTTTGTGTCCCCCCCCTACATTATCCGTGTGTAGTTTGTGTCCCCCCCCCCCCCCTACATTATCTGTATGTAGTTTGTGTCCCCCCCCCCCCTACATTATCCGTGTGTAGTTTGTGTCCCCCCCCCCCTACATTATCCTAGTGTAGTTTGTGTCCCCCCCCCCTACATTATCCTAGTGTAGTTTGTGCCCCCCCTACATTATCCTAGTGTAGTTTGTGTCCCCCCCCCTACATTATCCTAGTGTAGTTTGTGTCCCCCCCCTACATTATCCTAGTGTAGTTTGTGTCCCCCCCCCCCCCTACATTATCCTAGTGTAGTTTGTGTCCCCTCCCCTACATTATCCTAGTGTAGTTTGTGTCCCCCCCCCCCATACATTATCCTAGTGTAGTTTGTCCCCCCCCCCCCCTACATTGTCCATGTATACCTAATCAAATAAAATGTTAAAACTAACAAAAATATTATGACAACCAACCAATCATCAATTTATATATACAGTAAACCCTCACTTTTCCGGATTAATTGGTGGGAGGGTGATCTGGTTAATGCAAGCAACCCTCCAAGTGGGAGGGTTTCTGTATGTTTACATATAAAAATTGGAACATCACTGAGAAACCAAACAATGTTTTTAACTAATATTGTACTATAACAATCTTCTTTGGTGTTACGATTATTAAATAGTGTATTTATTTATTTATTTTACTTCTAATTAACACTCAAAATGATAAAATTTGTTTTTAAATTTAGACAATTAGCATAGTTTTTTTTTTTAACAAAAACAGCTGGTACCTGGTGGCCTGGCATCAGAGTTGCTGGCAGAAGCTGGATGCCAACAGATGATTTGGTTAATGCGAAATCTGGTTAATCTAGATGCAGCAAAGCGAGGTTTTACTGTATATAAATTGATGATTGGTGAGGTTGTCATATTTTCTTTAGTTTAATGTTATATTTGATGGATTCCTTTAAAAAAATCTCTTAAAGATCCTAGTGTAGTTTACATTCCCCAACTTTGACCTAGTGTAGTTTGTCCCCCCTTTTGCATCAGTGGGACGTAAACTACTCTTGCTCCAAAAATGCTGCTTAGGTGTTAAAATGAATTTTCACCAAAGTAAATAATAGTGACAAGTGATAATGGAAATGTAGATTTTATTTATTTGGATTTTAGTAAAGCATTTGACAAAGTTCCACATAGGAGACTTCTATATAAATTAAAAGCTCATGAGATATTGGGGTCAGTTATAAATTGGGTAGAAAAATGGTCAGAAGACAGAGAACAGAGAGTAATTTTAAATGGTCACTTTCTGGGTGGCAGAAAGTGAAAAGTTGGGTACCGGTACCACAGGGATCAGTTTTAGGGCCATTACTCTTTATTTTATTGCTAAATGACTTTGAGGAGGGAGTAGGTCGTAAAATCTCTAAATTTGCAGATGATACCAAAGTGGTTGCCCCAGTTACAAATATTGAAAATTCTCATAAATTACGAAAAAATATTGATAGATTAGTTGTTTAGGCTAACAAATGGTAGATGGAATTCAATGTTAAAAAGTGCAAAGTCATGCATTTTGGTAGAAATAATGAAAACTAGTTAGTTAGAGGATGTTAGACAGGGAAAAGATCTTGGCATTATAGTTAGTAGTTATGTATAATTTTCTGAGCAGTGGTTAGACGCTAGAAGTAAAGTTAAAAAAATGTTAGGTATTATTAAGGAATGTTAGTTACAAGAGTAAGGAAGTGGTCTGTAACTTATATAATTTGTATGTTAGGCCTCACTTAGAATAATGCTTTCAAGCTTGGTCACCTCACCTTAGACATGATATTGATATGCTTGAAGGTGTGCAATGTAGGGTAACCAAGATTATCCCTAAGCTAAGAAGATTGGAATACAGGGAGAGATTAAAGGAACTAGGTATGTTTAGTTTTGAGAGGTGTTGTAGGAGGGAGGAGATATGGTACAAATATTCAAAATGTTTTCAGGATTGGACAATTTAGATGTACACGTAACTTTTTCTCACTCAAGGCTGATGGGATAACTCATGGACATAAGAAAATTAGACTTGATCTATGAAAATACTTTTTCATTCATAGAGTAGTAGATTTTTGGAATGACTTGCTATATGATGTGGTAAACTAGTTTAATTTGTTAATTTTAAGAAAAATTTTGACTTTCATGAATGAGAGAGATAGTTTGTAGATTGTAAATACTGTATATTCTTTGTTTAAGTTTGTAAGATAGTAGTAAATAGTTACATTAGTTAGCCGACTTCAGATTGATGTTTTGTAGGATTCTGTTATTAGCTCATGACTTTGATAAGACTTTGATAACCTCAATAGTTCCCAGTGGCTTCATGCTTTCCAAATATAATGTAATGTAATGTAATGATCTTAAAAGTTTGACCCAATGCTTAGAAGGAAGAAATAAGGCTAATAGAATGCTGTTGTCGGAAAACTAGAGAACCCACCTGGATTTAACTCTGGAAACAGTTCTTCCTATGGTAGGAATCCAATTCTACTGGCCAGCCACAAAGTACATGTAAAGTGAATAGACTGGAAGGAAGGAGATGAAGCTGGACTCAAAGAACTTTTCCCAAGCACTACATTGGACATGAAGTGAGCAAGGACCATTCACAAAAATGTCAAGCAGGAAGAGCAAGACCACCACAGTGCATTCAAGCGATGGGAAGCAAACAGTATATGCTGGAATGTTAAGGAGTGGGTGCAAGAAAAAAGGTGTTCAGGCAGAAAAGGAAGAGAAAGGACTTCAGGATAAACAATAAAGAGGAATAAGCACAGTACAGGCAAGACCTATGCTACTGAAAATTAATTCAAGAATTTTCCCTTGACTTGAAAATATCACCAAATTTAGTAAACCTTATTCCAATGTATGACTTTTTATCTAGTCTTATTCCCTGTGATGATCAAATGTGGAACTGATCTTCCCATCATGTAATGACTGATATTTAATGATTTATCGAAAGCAAGCTAGAAATTTATGTTTTTGGTTTTATTTATAACTTGATTTAATAGAGCAACTTGGAACATCCCATTTCTAGACTTGAACAAAAACTTTAACAGTAATTATTTACAATTTCTTCTGGAGGTTCTAGACAATAAGAAACTTTAATCTTAAATTAAATGATGATGGGGTTAATAAGGTTAGTGATGATAATGAGCATAAAGATAATTTATGTACAAAACACTAGAATTTTAAATAAATAACTATCTTTAAACTTTGGAGGGTCTTAACTTCCTAGATTTCAACTGTATTATAGGTATTCACAGGAATTCTTCTCACTTGTTTATTTCCCAATTTAGCTGGACAAGACAACATGTATAGGTGCTTGATGAATTAACATGCAATAGCTTAATCAAAGGTTTATAAGCCAAAGCACACTGGCAATGCTTCAAGAATTTTGGACTCATGCACAATACTGGATTGTGTGCCTAGAACAGTGGCGGATCTACTATGAAACTAATGAAGCTTAAGCTTCAGGGCCCCTAATCCAGGAGGGCACCTGAAGCAACTCTTTTTTTAAAGAGTGAATTTTTCAACAAAATTTATGGTTTTTTTAAGTGTTTGTTATTAAAATAAGGCTATTTTAGTGATAGAATCACAAGCCAATTGGTTGAAGTACTTAATATTGACCTTAGAATATGCTCTAATATCCATTTCATATGGCCTCAAAATGCCCCTGTAATTGGTCAAATTTCAAAATTTTCTCGGGGGGCCCTATTGTTGCTGGTTGCGAAGGGGCCCCCATAACAGTTCAAGCTTCAGGGTCCCAAAAATGTAGGTCCGCCACTGGCCTAGAAGGAGCACTAAAATTCTGGATCCTTAGTGCAAAACTTCAAAACATACCTTCTGGCTTCAGTAATGGACTATGATCTTGCCTTTTCTTGAGTTCAACAGGGACTATCAGGGCTAAATACTGGACTAGGTTTTAACACTAGTCCAAGCTGTTCCTAGCATGATGCCCTATTACAATGATTTAAGCACTTTTTCATTAATTACAGTATCTGCCTATGCTTGACTAAATTGACTTAATGAATACTTAACTCGAGGCTGTGAAAGCTGAGTGGCTGGAAAGAAAAAACATGAATTTAAAAATAAAAAGACTTGAGAAATGAGAATCAGCAAAACCCTACAATGCTAGATAATATTAATAGGAATGCAAGTTCGAAAAGTAAGGAAATAACATGTAAGCCGTATAGTTCATACATTAGACCATATCTAAAGTATTGTATCAAGCATGGGCACCACACTTTAGGCAGGATATTAATATGCTGGAGGGGGGTTCAACTTGGGGCAACTAAACTAATTCCTCATCTTATAAGGTTAGATTATGAAGATAAACTGAAAGCACTAAATATGCTCTTGGTCCTGACAATACAGTATACCTTTGTTTTTGTGTTTGAGATCAATTATGAACATTTTTATAAAAATATATACTTCTAATAGTTATACTGAATTAATTATTTATTTATTTTTTCCTCAGATGTCTATTCATATTCACAACTTTTTTTTATTTAGATGATTAAGGTAATATCTAAACTATCAGGTCATCCCATAAGTAATTTCGTTTTCTAGATTGGAATTTGAAGGACCAAAAAAAAAACTCGACAAACTTTTTAATCTAGTATATATTTTCCATCGGAATCAATGACACTCTGCCCAACGTCCTACAAGCTTTTCAATGCCATGTTTATAAAATTCAGGTGGTTTTGAGGCAAAAAACGTACAAAGACTGGTGTGCAGGTCATCTAAAGAAGTACAGGCATCCCCCATTATACGATTGGGATGCATCTCTAAAAACCCCATCGTATATCGAACTGAAGGCCTTATGGGAAAAATAGGGATACGTTCCCAAACATTCTGGAAGACCCCCAAAATTTGCAGATTCCACTATTATTTTGCTATATATTTTACTGTTATGTACAAAAAGTGTCTGAAAGTAAGAAATTGTGAAGCCTCGCCATCTCTTGGATAGTTGAATCCTGGCTCTTCATTATCCCTTGGCAGATAACAACGACACATTCTTGCCAGCTGCCAGGATCTTGTTGGAATTCTTGATCACTGTCAACACAGTGGACTGAGCCAGTCCAAGAATCTTCGCTATCGAATTAGCCCCTTGTCCATTCTTGTGATGCTTGACAATGTCAAGCTTAACCTCCAAGCTCAAACTCTTGCGAGGCTTCTTAGCAATACCCGAAGCACCAGCACTTGGCCTTTTCTGAGACATGCTTTCAAGTTGGAGATCATTAATGTGAAATAAGGCAATTGTAAATCAAAAGATGGGGGGTACTTTTTTAAAATCGTTAACGCGGGAAATCGTAAACTGAATGATCGTATAATGGGGGATGCCTGTATACTGTTTCTCATCAAGATAGTTTTGCAGACTCCTGAAGAGATGATAATCTGAAGGTGCAAGGTCTGGAGGATGTGGAAGTTTTTCCCACCCAAGCTCCTCAAGTTTTGCAGAAGTGATCCGAGTGGTATAAGGATGTGCGTTGTTGTGGTGGAACACGATTCCTTTCCAATTAACCAAAGAAGGTCTCTTTTCTTTTAGTGCAGTGTTCAATCGATCCAGTTGTTGACAGTAGACTTGAGCGGTGATTGTTTGGTTGTGTGGTAAGGTTTCAAAGTGTATTACACCACATTTATCCCACCAAACACTAAGCAACACTTTCCAAGGGTGAAGATTTGGATTTGGCTGTGGTATTGCTGGTTCTCCGGCACAAACCCACTGTCGACGGCGCTTAACATTCTGGTACAGTATCCACTTTTCATCACCAGTCACTAAATGGTGCAAAAACGGATCTTGGAGTTCACGGGAATGAAGAGCTGTGCTAATGTTTACCCGCACCTTCAGATTGTCAACTGACAATTCATGTGGCACCCATTTTCCTAACTTAGGCACTTTCCCGAGTTGTTGCAAATGTCGAGGGATGGTGGATGGGAATGAATTGAGTTTCTGGGTCAATTCTTCAACAGTTGTTGAACAGTCTTCTTCAAGTGCGGCTAACAGCAGGTCATCATCAAACTCAGCAGGGTGTCCAGAGCGTGCTGCATCTGTCAAACAGCAGTCACCATTCCTAAACTTTTGAAACCATCTTTGACATTTCCTCACATGCAGAATATCATTGCCATAAACTTTCTGAATGTTTCGCGTTGCTTCAGTAGCACTATTCCCTTTTTTGAACTCGTAAAGTATTATATACCTGATATGCTCTTCTGATACCGCCATGTTTATGAGGGGTTCACATAAAGCAAAACACATGTCTTCATTGGTCAAGGTCTGTAAAGTATGTAGCAAAACACGATAGATCTCCTGGTAGATATAACCTTCAGAAAATTTATGCTTAAACTGAGTAGGACTAGTTTAAACTTAATCTATCGTAAAAAACGACATTACTTCATTAATTATGGGATGACCTGATATGTGTAAGCCAGTCTTTGCATCGAAGCCATTGTTACTTTTTTGTGCCAAAAAGTTTTTTCTGGTTAATTATTATTATTTTTAGTTGCATATTGATTTTGTTTACTAGCTATCTGTATAATATATACACTGGGTATCAAATTATTAGCCACTTTGCGCTCATCCATTGAATTTGTCAAGGTCACTCAGTCACTGAATGATGGCGACACCTATCTGCGCATACAGTATTAAAATCATTTCGTTCTGCGCAAACGTAAACAAACGGCGGCCATTTGCATGAATTAGCAACGACTTTGGTGTCTCTAATTATTAGCCAGGTGCCAAATAAGTGTGTGATTATGGGTCGCAAAGGTGATTTAACCTCTGATGAGAAGTCCACCATCGTCTCTGAGCTGGCAAAGGGGAAGACAACCCTGGAAATATCAAAAATCCTGGGAAGATATCACCGCACAGTGAAGAGATTCGTCGAGGCTCCTGGTGCTGTCTGTTCGAGGGCTGACAAAGGTGTGTCGAGGACAGTTTCTCGACGTACCTTGTCTCGTATCAAGCGTGAAGCTGTGATAAACCCGTGCCTGACCAGTGATGAACTTTTCAAACGTTGTGGCAAGGAAAAAGTGTTGAAAGCTACCAGATGTCGCATCTTGAAGAAGGTAGCCAAGCACGTCAAGCCTGTTACAAGGCCTCCTCTGAAGGTAGTTCATAAGCAGAATCGACTGAAATGGGCAGAGGACTACATGAAAATTGATTTTTCAAAAGTCCTCTTCACTGACGAATGCCGTGCTACCCTCGATGGATCAGATGGATGGAGCAAGGGTTGAGTAACAATTGGAGGGAACCGTCCTCATCGTTTGAGATGCCAGCAAGGGGGAGGTGGCATCGTGTTTTGGGCAGGCATTGTTGGAGGTATGATGGTTGGGCCATGGAGAGTTCCAGACGGCGTTAAGATGACTGCCAATGCCTACGTTGCCGCCTTAAAGGAAAACCTTCTACCGTGGTTCAAGAAGCAGAGGGTCACATTCAAGAGAGCGCTGGTGTTTATGCAGGACAATGCACCCTCACACTCGGCTAAGAAAACTACGGAATATCTGCAGCAATTAGGCTTCTCTGGCTCTCGATTAATGAAGTGGCCAGCGTGTTCCCCTGATCTCAACCCGATTGAAAACTTGTGGAGTCTCATGAAGAGGCGAGTTTATCGAGATGGACGGCAGTTTTCGAGTAAGGATGCACTCTGGGAGGCTGTTGTGGATGCTGCTCGTACCATTTCATCAGATGAGATCCTCACCTTGACGAATTCAATGGATGAGCGCCTCAGGAAAGTTCTTTCCAAGTGGAGGATCGTACACCATTATTAACAACCTTATGAGGTCATTTTGATATTATTATGTACATTATTTCCATATTTATGATGATTTCTTTCTTTGTACATTGAATATCCAATTAAAAAACACTTTAATGTTTGTTTAAATGTGTTTTCATTATACTTGGCTATTAATGTGAGACGCTGTATTTCGGCTTAAATTATTTAAATTGTTGCCATATCCATACTTATGAACATAACTCCATAAAATTTACACAGACAACCTTGATACACATGAGCAATATATATTCAGGATCATACAAGGTTTGATTGCGCAGTTTCTCAGAAATTTCAAAATTTGCAAAGTGGCTAATAATTTGATACCCAGTGTATACCTACAGCAACTGCAGAAATTTTCTGATCATCCAATGATTTTTTGCAATTTTGTTTCCTTACAAAATGCTTACGTGAGTAAATTAATTATCTTCAGTGGTGGTTCCTAGCATCTTTATACTGAGAGGAGATGAGTGTGTAAGTATGTTAGAGTATTACCAATGCTTCTGAAGCTTTGGTAGTATATGGGTGTATCATTCAATGAAAGTTGCTGTATCTCATATTTTTCAATTTTAATTAATTGTGCTCAGTGGAATAAATATTTTACTATCAGTATGCCAGCTAAAAAAACAACTAAAAGAGGTCAAGTAGGTGCTATTGTTGCATTAAGTAAGTGTGGACTGTCCCAGTGCAAAATAGTAAAGCAATTAAATAGGGTATTCCTGAAAATAGTGAATTTGCGGGTTGAAAGGGCCCAATCTGAAGAGACCATGTCCACTTCTAAGCTTAAACCACACTCAGGAAAGCCAAGGAAGACCTCTAAAAGGACTGATCATCTCATAAAACATGTAGTAGCTGAACCAACCATTTAAACCAAAGAAATTAAAATTAAATTTGGTGATTTACTGGAAAAAGTGGCTGAAAGAACCATACAACATGGACTTCAAAAAGAGCTTGGTTTTTCATCTCGTCAATCGGCAAAGAAATCCCTGTTAACTCCCAAAATGAAGAGATCTAGGATTAACTTTTGTAAGGCATATAAAGATGGACTGTAGAGGACTGGAAAAATGTACTTTTCAGTGATGAATCATCCTTTTTAACCATCAGAAGCTGTATAAAACAGGTAAGAAGACTCCTTGGATCTGACAGAATAAATCTAAAATATACTCTAAGTACAATTAAACACATTCCAAGTGTAATGATTTTGGGCTGTTTCAGCTACAAAGGGTGTGTGAACTTACATTTTCTCAAAAAGAATACCACAATGAATGGTCAAAAGTACTTACAATTTTTACAGGATATATTACCCTTTGCAATGGCCACTAATGAAACTAAAATTTTACAACACGATGGTGCCCCATGCCACAGGTCCAAAAAGGTAATCAATTGGTTGAAAAACAATAATTACAAAGTTTTAGAATAGCCTGGAAACAGTGTTGCGGGGTGAACAAAGAAATAATAGAATACCATAATTTAGCTACTTCTTGATGATGGGAAAAGGGAAGGTCCCGGGCAGTGAAGTTTTTCTCACCTCCACTGACTGTCACTGAGGGGCAAACGAGACTCCCACACTGCTGAACCAAGAATGGACTCGACCCGCTAGCTATCTCCAAAGATTAACACTGTGTCTGAGTGGGTCCACTTGAGAACCTGGAAAGCCCTGGCTTCAGGAAAGGTGTGTGCAATGTACACCCAGCAATACTTGAGGACTCAACCAAATATGGGCGTACACAACAAGCAAGCAAGATTTTAGCAGACTGATCGTGAAGTAAACCAAATGTGGCTGGATGAAAAGCAGATATTACCCTCTGAATGTTTAATAAAGAGAATCTGGAGGTATTGTGATTCAAGGACCCTGGGCTTGTCACAAGGAAATCCTTGAAAGTAACGACCCCAGTCTATAAGGACAAAGGCTGAAAAAAAACTAGTTGGTAGAATTCTAAGGGTTTATTAGCAATAACTTGAATTATTTACAAGAGCTAGAATGGGTTATGAGCTTGAGTCTAAACATGGCTTAAGATCAAGAACGGAAATCCAAAAACCCTGAAAGGGTATGCTATACAATGGTGCTTACAATTACAATGACAAAAATACTGGACAACAAAAATGGAATTTCAGAAGATAAAAAAACTTAACCTATGCTAGAATGGTACAATTAGACAACACAATAGACCTCACTGGACCTAACATCCTTAAGCTAGACTTGAGGTCAATCCAATCACCTATCTATTATAGTTAAGCCATGGAGAAGCAAAACCTGAAGCTATTGGTCCTAGAAATACCTTAGCCTGCACACCGTTATGCACAGGCAATGTCCATTATCACAAGGCACTCTGTTTTTCTTGAATTTTCTTTTCTAACAAATTGAGTTGGCAGGCTAGAACTTCCACAAGCGGAAGCCAACTGTGACTTTGAAAAATGATCTTTTCTAAAATTGAAGGCAAATTTACTGATACAGAATCAAAAAACAAGATCAAAATGGATCTAAAAAAACTACTGAGCTAGTCAGGCATTAAGCAAGACTAACTCCATCAACATGGGGGTTACATAGTGGCCAATCCTGAAACAAGAAGAAAACAAGATGTTAGTCAAGACAACCCCACTACACTCCCCCCTCCGAGCGGTGGGTACCACCACTCAAAAAGTGAGTGCAGCGAAGCCCTCTCCCACATCCAGTCTTTCAAGGAATTGCCACCTCCCCATCCTGACACCAAGCTCCAAGTTTTCCTTTCTCCATGGCTACTAAACACTAGACAATTATATATATATACATGAATAATAAGAAGGTACTATCACCTTCAAAACCCTACCTATTTACAATCTAAATTTACACAATTAGTACTGGATACATTCAGTTTTCGCACTCCTTTATATGGTCCTTTCCTTAAGAGGCTAATCACAATCCTCCTTGCTTGAAACTGAAGCCACCTGCATGACTATTGTCCTTGATTAATATCCTCACTAGCCCATCACTATCAATGTACCCTGGCCCTGGTCCACCCATCCATACCTCCTGATTGGTAGACATCCCTACCAAAGGTGGGGTCTGCTTGCTCCAGGCTAGAGGTAACTGCGTGGGCTGGCCATGCCCCTTCTTGATGAGCAGTCCTCCAGAACCCCCTCCTATGTAGACAAGAATGGTGGTGCATACTGGAGCAAGGCCTGGAAGACCCCCTCAGGCTGATTCTTGAAGAGTGGGAGAGCCAATAATGGCTCCCTCCCTGAAAACACCTCCCATGAAAGTAGGAAGGCATGATTGGGGGCGACTGGAGGCAGGTAAGGACAGGGACATGCACTGGAAGCTGTATGCATGACAATCAAAGCAAGTACAAAGTAGGTGACAAGTGAGGGCATGTGTATGAGTCAGGCAGAGGCAAGCAAGCCAAAAATTACCGCACTTAACCAAGCTCAAGGTATGGTATTCAGTATCACTATGTGCAGTCACTTTGTTCTAGAAAATTTACACTAGCTTCCTCCATGGCTTTACTAGCTAGGCCCTACCTATACATCATGGTACAGCAAGATATACCTATTTTTATATATATCTTAACCAAGGCTCGTAAAGCCGTTACAAAAACTAGATACACCATTACATTAAACCTAGAAATACTTTTTACATCAAAAATATAATCATAGTACCATCAACTTAAATACAATACATAATAATCATATATACATAATTAGACAGGGTCTAGAAAATCACTTGATTGTTAATTAAATTAATCATGAACACATTCCAGAGGCCTAGAGGGTACTAATGGTAACTCCATTACAGGACTTCTGGAATGAGTTCATGGAGGAGAATCACCAGCCAACTCTCGAATTACTCCCAACCCCTCCTAACAGACTGGAGTCTTCATGAGCTAGTTTACTGTTAGCTTGTAATAAAGCCCTAGCTTCTGAACAGATATCTTTGACTGGGGATAAACTTAATCTATTGGGAGTCCTTGAACCAGTTACCGGGCTAAATTGCTCTCTGAGAAACTAATTGCTGGTCTAACAGCTGGTAAATCTGCTCCTCATCATCCTGCACATGTTCTAAAGTGTTCTCCAGAGCTTCCACCAAGGAAGAAAGTTCTGGAGAATCACTATTGGGTTAAGGTTCATTCGGACATGGAGAACTCTGTCTTGGATCTATTGAACCACCACCTTCTGGATCTAGACTCCCAGGAAGTTCCTCAGGATCTCATCACACCTTAACCGACAGCACTTGAAGGAGCACTATGAGGAATAGGAGACAGATCCTGATTTCCTCCACTGGGGAACAAGCTTCCTTCTCTGAATCACTACCAAGGTAGTCTTGAACTTTCCAAAAGTGACATGTTTTGGTTGAGAATGAGGCCTAGACAGAGGTTTGGGTGAACTAGACAGGATACCTGGAGGATTCACTTTGGATGGCACCTCATCCGGGAATCCAGAAAAGTCAAGTTCAAAAGAACTTGAAGAGCATTCAGAGGAATCTGAAGAACTTGAACTTTCACTCAGATCAGCAAGCCATGGTCTAGAATTGACCCTATTCTGATCTGGAAATCCTAGAAACTCGCTGAATCACTACTAGAATCAAAGAGATCAGTCTCATCTTCTGACGAACTGTCCCACAAACAAGAAAAGCCTGGGGAACAAACTGGAACATTAGGGGTTTCAAACCCTAGAAAACTCTCATCCTCCTCCTCTATGCTAGCCCAGGGAACCTGAACTAACCTGGAATAACTAGGATGATTCTTCAAGAAATTGGGAGCCTCCTTCCAGCTCCTCAACTGAGAATGATGAACTCGACTCATGGATAAGTGTGGCTGCAGATCTGGATAAGCTGGTGAAATGACGTAGGTCACACCATTCTCTGCTGCTCGATCAACTTGAAACGGCCCACAGTACTTGGGCAGAAACTTGTTAGAAACTAGATTACCTTTTGGAACAACCTTTCGAATGACAAGTTGCCCCTTGGTAAAGGGACAAAAACCAGGATGTCCTGGATACCACTGTTCTTGAACTGGAGTGGGAATAGAAACTGGAATAGGATCTGGATGAGCGGATGATAACAAGAACTGGGCTGGAGACATAGTCAACTCAGAATGAATCGTACCATTGTAGGTCATAATGGCCTTTGGAAGATTCAAATCCCACGAGCTAGAATCTTGAACAAGATTCCGTAGAAGCTCACCAATGGTACGGTTGACCCTCTCGACTGCACCATTGCTCTCTGGATGGTTTGGGGTCGTGAAAACGTGAGTGATCCCGTATCGAGATAACATCTGCTCGAACTCCTGACCCCTAAATTCTGGACCATTATCAGTTAACAACCGACAAGGCCGGCGCAAAAGAGTGGGCAACACTCGAAACTCGAAAAGACGGGCAATGGTACTGGAAGTCTTGTTGGGAAATGGAACAGCCACTACCCACTTGGAGTAGTGGTCCACCACCATCAAACATCCTAGATTCCCCCGAGGTGTTCTGGGGAACAATACTAGATCCACAGCCACCAACTCAAATGGTGCCTGGGTCACGATCTTCAGGGTAGGTGGAGCCCTGATCTGGCTGGAAACCTTATTGAGCTGGCACTGGGAACAAGATGTGACCACCTCTTGCACAACTTGATATAACTGAGGATGAAACACTTCCCCAGACAAAACATCTAAGACCTTGTTTCGGCCTATGTGTGCCATCTCTAGATGGATAGTAATGGCCAGCTCAATCAGGAAATTAAAAGGTACTAGAACTTGGGGAAACATTTCTGGTTCATCGTACTTAACTAGAAGACCATTCTCAAAGTAGATATCTTTAAGATAACGCGATATCTCACTAGAGCTTTAGGACAATACCCAAAACAACCCTTATCTAGATAGGACTTAAGTTGTCTCAACACACGATCACTTTTTTGAAGAACCTCAAGGTTAACTTCATCTAGAAATGAACATGGACGCAAATTTCCAACTACCAGGGTTCTTGATGACTGGAGGTTCCTCCAACTCTGCCAGAAAAGTAGCGAGAATCTCACCCTCCTTCATGACTCTGTCAGTGGACAAATCCAGGTCAATCCCAGCGGCAGACAAGAAATTCGCACCCAGGAGAAAACAACAAGGAATAGCTTGATCTTCAACAAGAGCAAATGGGTGATCATTAATAGTTACTCTAGAGCCAAGTGACACAGTAAGTTGTACATAGTTATAAACTACCACTTGTTTTTCAGCCACACCTTGAATGTTAACCAGAATATCTTGTGAATAATCCTCAAATTTCCTAAAATTTCACGCCAGGCTACTCGAGATATGAGGGAGATCTCAGCTCCAGAATCCAATAAGGCACAGTAGGTTTCGTCTTGACAAGTAAGTGGGACAACTGCTCTAAAGGCACCTGAATGTGGACAAGCAATATCCACATCAAGGGTGGGAAAATTGACTTCACATTCTACTAGACCATTCTCGATCTCCAAACTTGAGCAACCTGCACCTATTGGTTCTGAATCCAAGTCTCTCTCATACAAAGAATTTAAACAAGTCAAGAAGACGGGACAAGACTGAACATATTTATTGGATTCACTCAATAAATTGAAATGAACACCACCTAGACACTGGACATGCACCCTATCTAGAAGTTCTGAGGGTTCTGTTACACGCTGATTCTTGACTTCAGGGTGGTAAATTAGAGGGTTTTCAGTACCAAAGTGCAATACAACATCCACTTGATACATCTCACAGAAAACTTTCAAGATCTCTGGTGATGCTGGCTGCCCTGGAATTGTCATAAGTCGAAGATGTTGCTTCTGCTTGCTATTCAACTTGATTCCGTACTTTGTAGGATGACTTAGCAGTTCTTCCACCAACTGCTTTCGAAGAAATACTGGACTCTCTGGAACTTCACGATCTAAGTCATGAACAAGAGCATACCACAAACACTCGATCAAGGAATCACCTCCCCCCTCCGGCTTAAATCTTACAAGTAAGCCCTTGGGGAGTTCTGCTGAAATTGCTGTGGTGCCCTCTTCATGCTCAACCTGGAAGTGTCTGGATAACGCATCTGCAGCTTGATTGTCTTTGCCTGGAACATAACGAAGCTCAAAATCAAACTCAGCAAGATCTTCAACTGTTCGAGCAAGCCTGTCATTGACTAATCTCATATTATGGAGATAGAACAATGCTTGATGGTCCGTGTTCAGAATGAATGGTATTCCGTACAGGAAGGCTCTGAAGGTCTTGACTCCCCAGCGCATCGCTGCTAGTTCACGCTCTGTAACCGAATATTTCTTCTGAGGACTAGAAAATGTCATTGATGCATGAGCAATGATTCGAACTTGACCATCCTGAACTTGAGTAAGACAGGCACCTGCACCAATGGCTGATGCATCCACCCACAAGTTCAATTTCTCTGCTGTTTCTCGATAATCAGGAAAAGCCAGTTCCACCTCATTTTGCATCTCTGCCTTGAGCGTCTCGAAGGATTCTTCCATCTCTGGTGTCCACTGGATAACTGAATTCCTTGATCTTCCTGTAAGTTCTGATAAGGGTTTAGCAACTGCTGAACACTGTGGCAAGAACTTCCTTGGAAATTCACTAAGCCCAGAAATTCTCGAAGTTCCTTGATGTTCTTGGGCTTTGGGAAGTTTCTTCCCCAGATTCAAACCCAATAAAAAACCCTTGGAATATTAAAAAACAAGTTAGAATACTACTATACTCAACAGGCTCCATTACACAACTCATGGAGGCCATCAAAAAAGTGTGATATTTTGAGATCACGCAAGATGTCTGCTGAAACCTAATTAAATCTCAATAGAAACGTGTCCAAATGGTCCTAGAGAAGAAATGAAAGATGACTAAATATTAATAATAAGGTAAGACAATATTTCAGTTTACCAATTTAATATTTGAACCTTATTAAACAGGTTTTAATAGAAAATTTTGGATAAATTTGGGGTGATTGGATACTTTTTGTGGTTGCTGTAGTACTAAACTATATATGAAATGTACTGTGCCTAATAGCTACTTTTTGTTCTCTGTATAATAGACATTTTTATGTATGTGCCCTTTTCATTCTCAATAAAAGGCAAGAGGGTGGTAGGGAAGATTAAAAAAATAGAAAACTTATTATTTTGTATAATTCCTTGCAGGAAAACTAAAAAAACAATGTATAGATAGAATTTCAAATAACATTGGCTGTGGCACCTTGTCAAAGGCGCTTTGAATCTATGAATGTACCAGTCCTGGATTCAATTCCCAGTAATGGCAGGTGGTGCTCAGCTCACCTAGCTGTTCATCCTTCCCAAAAAAATATTGGTTGGTAGATAATAGGCACCTGGGTAGCATGGTGGTTGAGACACTGGACTGCTGATTGGGAGGTTGTGAAATTTAGTCCTGGTGTGGACTTTGTAATTTCTGACTGCCCACTGCCCAGAGTAGGTGGTCATGGTTTAGATTTTATAGTAGGCCATGTCTAAGGTGGGTCAACAAGCTTGACCTTTCTCAGAATGAATAGTTTTGGTGGAAGCAAGTTTATGGTATTATTACTACTATGATATATATATATATATATTATATATATATATATATATATATATATATATATATATATATATTAGGGTGGTCCATAAAATTGAAGTTTTGATTTTTTGTTATTGCCAGGTGGTAACTTGTGAGGATGAATGAGAAAACACCTCTGGCCAATTTTTTCCCAAATCAATCACTTTTTAGGGTAGCACACACTACTTCATTTTTGCACTTTTGCACTACCTAGTAGATTTACTTGTATATTATGTTCCAGTTCCAGTAATACATCTTTTCCTTGACAGATTATTGGTGTAGTGTTCATTGGTTGTGTTTAGTGGTTGGATATATGATGACTCAAGTTCGAAGCTCTTGCTTTTATCTCCTTGAAGGAGATAAAGTGAAGGACAAGCTTCTTGGAAGCAAATTACCATTACGTGGAGAAGTATTGTCATGCTTCCTTCATCACCACACTAATCTCAAGAAGGAGTTGAAGGAAAGTGCTCAAGTAGTGTGGGGTCAACTTGAAATATTTTGGAACAAAGCTCGAATCCCGACAAGGGAAAAATACAAAGGAATCCAAAAGATCTTGGACCTTCACCAAGATTGGATCAAAATAAAAAAAAGGACGAATGAGGAGGAGCCAGCAGCAGGTGAGTTGGATGATCAATGATAAATAAAATAGTTTCTCGAGAGTATGACATATTATACTGTACAATAGTCAATACATTTATCATATTTATCATTATCATATATATATTATATATATTTATTATTTATATTTAGGTGTACAACGAAGAGGGATTCAAGGAGACACTTCGGAACCTATTTGATATGGCACATGCTGATGCCTTGTCTCTAATCAAAAACCCAGAAGACAAGGCCTTCTTGCTGGCCCAGCGAGAGCCTGGAAGACGGGGATTAGGGTGCATTAAACGCCCCATAATTTTCAAAATGTTGTTGGATTTTAATGTCTATTCTCTCAAATGTTACACTTGTTGGTAGAAGTATGTATGCAAAAAATAAATCAAATCGGAGGTGGTCCTGGGTGGCCACCGGCCACTTTTATATATTTAGTAGTGATGCACCGAATATTCGGCAAATATTCGGTATTACTTATAATACTAATATACAAATATTCGGTATTACTATACTTACATTGATTGAAAGTTGAAAATGTATAAAACACAACGCCAATGTCACTACTCCAACTTTGCTCGTTTCCGCAAATTTGGCCTTGCTTTGCGGTCACATTCAACCACTTGAAGAAGATTTTGGAAGTGGTCTTCTCCTCTTGCAGCTGAGACAAAATCAGTTGTGAGCTTTACTGCTCTCTCCGCAGGGTCATTCACAACATTTAACCCATCCACAATGGACTTGGCTGCCTTGAAGTGGTCATTGTTCTGCCAATTGTCAACATCCTCTGTTAGGAAGGTCATATCCAGGTGAAGAAGGTTCACTGTAAACCACGAGTCCTCGTTCACAAGATCAGCCAGGGTTGTCGCTTCTGTAATTTTTGGAAATGACGGTTTGCCATATCCAGAACCGTAGCGGTGTTTTGGAGTGCTTGGCATTTCATCTGGTTGTATGGCCAGTAACACATCTGCAAGGGCACGACTTTCCTTTGAGGTACTGCATTGCTGAACAGTGCCAAAACAACCAGTTCTGGGGTTAAATACCACAAATGTCTATCAAAGGCTTTCACAGCGCTGACTGAAATGATTGAGTTGACAGCTTTATAGTTGAGCAGTCTTGTATAAGCACAAATCAAACCATGGGCATTTGAAGCAGACTGACATATGAGCCACCAATCACAATAAATATAAACAAAAAACAACAAACTCCTTCAGTTTTCCTGTTGATGTTGTGTTGTTACAGTTCCTCGAGGTAGTACAGAAATTTGCTCTTCAAGTAGGCATATTTTGATGGAATAAAGAATCTTTGACATCCACCTTGCTTTATGCATGGCCCCAGGTCTGTGGAGTGTTCCTTGTTTTGTGACATCATCATCGAGGACTACCTGGCAGAGTTGTGCCATTTCCTTATAGTCTTCCCTACAGTATGAAGCGCTTGTGCGGATTGTGCTTAAAACCTTGTTTTTGCAGGATAAAAGCAGTTGTTGTGCATCGTCATTGTACATTGAAATGTCAATTTTGGTTAAACTTTCATCCTTTGCATGCGATATGCGTTCCCAATTCTTCTGGAATCTTTGGAACAAAGATGCTTCTGGAGACTTTGATGTCTCAATTTTGAGAGCGTCAAACACATGATCCAGGATTACCTCTCCAACATGATGGCGACATGCACACCACAGAAGAGCACGGTCCAGTTTTGATTGAATGGTAACACAGGCAGCTGTAACGTGTCCAGTGTTTGATGCTGTTTGTGTCAAAACATAAGTTGACAACTGACTGTTTGCACTTCCATGAATGTAGAAACGTGTAAGTGTGCTCGGCAATGATGTCACCTGATGACATATCACTTCCACGAGGATATCTAGCCACTCCCAGTAGCTTTACATCAGTGGCATTCCCAACCAACACTGGCAATCTTTCTTCCTTGCCATTCTTGTTTGTGAGCGTATGCATCTGCTTGCCATCCCAGTGAAGTGTTGCAGCTGTTGGGGCGATCCAATTTTCTCGAATATCTTTGGCGATAGCACTTGTTATTGATCGTCGAGCCTTATCAGCAGTTGAATACGACTTGGCCACACAACGTGGATCACCTCCTGCCTCTTGAATTACAGCTTCGGTGAGCACAGCCTGTTGAACAGGAGTTATGTTTAGTCGAGTAGCAACAGACACGACTGAAGGCCTTTTCAGAATATCATGAGGAATAAAGGCAGACGTACCTGCATATGTTGATCTGTGGTGACTACGCTTCCTTTGAAGCTCTGGAATCGCCTCTTCTTCAGTTTCTTCCAAGCTATCTGCAGAGGCACTATCATCAGAGCATACAGAACTTTTCATCTCTTGTACACTGGATGATTCATGACGTTCTCGTCTTGAAGCTTCCGCTAAGATGCGTTTTCTTTTCTACGATCTTTATCAGCTTTCTTCTTGTCAACACTACCAAATGAGGCTACTCTGTCAGATTTCATTGACTCTAAAAATGCTCTATCTTCCTCATTCTTAATGTTTGTCATTGCATCTTTTGTCCATACACCAAAGGTCTTATCAAGACGTTCATTCATGGATTGCAACTTAGCCAAAGTGTTTGGAGATTCTCTGCGAGAAACAGGTATTTGACGCAATTTGTTATTGTCATTAAGAAGGTCAAGTATTAGTTTGCAGCATTGATGGTCTGAAAGCATAGGAATATTTGCTTTAGTGTAGAATGTTTTCAGCTGGATAAGGACTATGCTGGCAGATTTCCATTTGAGTGGCTGTGTTGTTTGCCTTCACATATTTCTTTCTGGATGTGCCACATCACGCATCGAGAACCTGCCGGCAAGTTGGGAGGCGGACTCCTGTCAATGTACCATCTCCTTCTGTAAGAGCATTGCCAAGACCAAAAATGGCACTTGCTAATCTGGTCTTCTTAGCTTCCATTGTTACAGCTTCCATTGTTTCTGAAAGACAATAAAGGATATTATTAGACTATAAGTGAAGTTTCGTTTATGGTACATGTTTTATGTAAATCACCCCTTTAGGGTGCATCAAACGCCCTTAGGTTCTTGGATTTTAATGTCTATTCTCTCAAATGTTATGTAAATCACCCTTAGCAACTCTATATTAAAAGAAACAATGTAAGTAGTCAACTGGTTGGTAAATAAAAAAAATAGATATTTTTACATAGCGCAGCCCCCGAAAATTGACGCGAAAATATAAAAGTGACCGGTGGCCACCCAGGACCACCTCCGATTTAATTAATTTTTGGCATACACACTTCTAGCAACAAGTGTAACATTTGAGAGAATAGACATTAAAATCCAAGAACCTAAGGGCATTTGATGCACCCTAACGGGGATGCATGGTGGGAGTAGACAGAAAAACAGCAGAAAAAGAAAAACAAGCTGCCCACAGGAAGATGGAGGAGATGCGAAAGAGAAAGGTGAGATTGTTCTTCAAATTCCTATTTTCATTTGATTGCAATGATTAGGTTGTTCGTTAACACTAATTGTCCGTTTTCTTCGATTGTATTGCAGGCAGTCAATGAAGGTGCATCAACGTCGGGTACAGCAGTATTGGGTCCTCAACAGAATCCTCAGTCACTGACGAGTCATCCTCCACCGAAGATGAATGGCAAAAGGTGGAAAGCGACCTACAAAACAGGTGAAAAGAGTCAAGAATGTGATAACATCAATCTAGCTGCTGCCCTAGATTGGACACACACTACGGACAGGATGGCAACCTACATAATAGCAGAGACTGCATTGAGCCTTGGCCACAGCCCAATGAATTTTAACATCACCCGGACCTCCATCAAACGGCAGAGAGAGAACGACATTGGATCATGATCTGCAGTAGCCTAAAAGCTTCCTTTCAGTCCGGTCCTGCAATCATCCACTGGGATGGAAAAACTTATTCCAGACCACCTCAACACCAGAGACCTGCGCATGTGGATCGGCTGCCTGTCCTCATTTCCCCTTTTCGGGTCAATCTCAGCTCCTTGGAGTCCCCAAAATACCAACTGGATCAGGAGAACACCAAGCCAGCGCAGTTTTTGAATTATTGACTGATTGGGGCCTCAAAGAATCTGTCGTGGGATGTGTTTTGACACCACTGCCTCCAATGCTGGTCGTTTGAATGGAGCGTGTGTGCTGTTGGAGCAGAAGTTGAAGAAAGACCTTCTCCATTTTGCCTGCCGTCATCACATCATGGAAGTGATGATCGGTGGAGTTTTCACTGCTTGCTATGGCCCAACGAGTGGACCTGATGTTCCATTGTTCAGCAGGTTTCAGAGCAAATGGACCTTCATCGACACAGGAACATACGGTACCGGATGGGATGATGAAGAGGTGCATTGACTCTTGGCCCCCATTAGAGATTGGATTCTCCACTTTGCTGAGGAAAAACATCCTCAAAATCCTTTCGAGATGACTATCAGGAATTCCTCGATCTGTCCATCATTTTTGGGAGGGAGCATTGACAACTGCACCTTCAAGCGACCTGGCCCCATGCACCAAGCCAGATGGTTATCTAAGGTGATATTCATTGAAGATGTGGCTGTTCAGGGGACAAATCCCAGCCCTCACTCCACGAGAGCAAAAGTGTCTTAAGGATGTCAGTGTCTTCGCTGTTTCTCTCCTGCAGGCATGGATGACAGCGCCAATAGCTGCTGCTGTGCCTCGCAGCGACCTCAGTCTTCTGCAGAGTCTTCGGGAATACCATGACCCAATATTTGGAAGTGGCATTAAAAAAACTCGGCAGTCATCTTTGGTATCTTTCGGAGGAGATGGTGGGCCTCGCGATTTTCGATCCTGAGGTGTCTGAAGAGACTAAAACAGCAATGGTGAAGGCGATGGAGGAAGTTGAAGGAAAGCCTGATTGCCAGAAGAGAAGGAAAGGTGTTGCTGAGGGGGCTTCAATCGAGTCACTAGCAACAGCAAACTCAAAAAGACTGCTGTTGTCTCTGGGGTCAGGTGTGGGATACCTGAGGAAGGAGGTGCGGGATTGGGACTGATCCTGATTACCAAATAGCGAAGAAATCAGTGGCAAACACCTCTGTCGTGAATGATCATGCAGAGAGGGGGGTTGCTCTCATTAATGAATACAATGGCTGCCACACCAGGAATGAGGAACAACTGCAGTATCTCCTGCAAGTTGTTGCTAACTACAGGAAGCAGTTTCCTCAACCACTGAAGTCAGCCTGCAAACTGGGTGAGAAAACAAAGATCAAATGAGGTGCAGAGGGAATTGTTAGTCAATTCATTTTGGAATTGTTAGTTACCCTAATAGTCATGTACTGTCACCAAGATTAACTTTGCTGTGATTTTCAGATTATACCAAAACTTCAAGTGTCATGTGCTACCCCTACAAATTAACTGATTCAAATAAAACTTTCCCAGAGGTGTTTTCTCATCCATCCTCATAAGTTACAACCCAGCAATAAAAACAAATCAAAAAAAAATTCCACCCCTATAAGAGTGGACCACCCTAATATATATATATATATATATATATATATATATATATATATATATTTTTTTTTTTTTTTTTTTTTTTTTTTTTTTTTTGAGAGCTGACTTAATTTGGTGAAGCTGTCTGTCAGGTTTTACATTGTAACACTTATTTAAATTTCACTCAATAATTTTTTTTGGTAAATTCATTCATGCACTGTAATATCAAACTTTCACATTCATTCTGCTCACCCATCTTGATAGTTTTCTTGATGGTTATGGTGGTGAGAAACTTAATAATTTCAGGTTCTGAAAATGAGATTGTAGATGGTGTCATTGTGAAAGAAGAACTACTGGATTTGAGTGACTAGTGATCACAAACCAAGCAATGCTTTAAATCCTTCAGTGAAACAGGTGAGCTAAACCAATAAACATGGTACTAGTGTTATTTCTAAAGAAAAAAAAATCATTCAAAGTTTTATAAAATGGTATTTCTAGAATGAAAGAATTTTAGAACTTTAAGAGCTTTATCAAGATATGATACATGACCTGTTGTTGTTCTTCAGGATTTCAGCATGAAAAGTATGTAGTTTTAATTTAGTAATGATGCTTCCATTCATTTCCATTTACACACACCACAAACTCTTCATTCATTTCCATATTTATACACAACCACAACTGCTTCATTCATTTCCATTATTTACACACACCACAAACTGCTTCATTCATTTCCATTATTTACACACACACAAACTGCTTCCATTCATTTCCATTATTTACACACACCAAACTGCTTCCATTCATTTCCATTATTTACACACACCACAAACTGCTTCCATTCATTTCCATTATTTACACACACACACCACAAACTGCTTCCATTCATTTCCATTATTTACACACACACACACCACAAACTGCTTCCATTCATTTCCATTATTTACACACCACACCACAAACTGCTTCCATTCATTTCCATTATTTACACACACACACACACCACAAACTGCTTCCATTCATTTCCATTATTTACACACACACACCACAACTGCTTCCATTCATTTCCATTATTTACACACACACACACCACAAACTGCTTCCATTCATTTCCATTATTTACACACACACACACACAAACTGCTTCCATTCATTTCCATTATTTACACACACACACACACCACAAACTGTTTCCATCATTTCCATTATTACACACACACACACACACCACAAACTGCTTCCATTCATTTCCATTATTTACACACACACACACACACACACCACAAACTGCTTCCATTCATTTCCATTATTTCACACACACACACCACAAACTGCTTCCATTCATTTCCATTATTTACACACACACACACCACAAACTGCTTCCATTCATTTCCATTATTTACACACACACACACACACACGCCACAAACTGCTTCCATTCATTTCCATTATTTACACACACACACGCCACAAACTGCTTCCATTCATTTCCATTATTTACACACACACGCCACAAACTGCTTTATTCATTTCCATTATTTACACACACACACACCACAAACTGCTTCCATTCATTTCCATTATTTACACACACACACACACACCACAAACTGCTTCCATTCATTTCCATTATTTACACACACACACACACACACCACAAACTGCTTCCATTCATTTCCATTATTTACACACACACACACACACCAAAACTGCTTCCATTCATTTCCATTATTTACACACACACACACACACACACCACAAACTGCTTCCATTCATTTCCATTATTTACACACACACACACACACACACCACAAACTGCTTCCATTCATTTCCATTATTTACACACACACACACCACAAACTGCTTCCATTCATTTCCATTATTTACACACACACACACACCACAAACTGCTTCCATTCATTTCCATTATTTACACACACACACACACACAACACACACACACAAACTGCTTCCATTCATTTCCATTATTTACACACACACACACACCCACAAACTGCTTCCATTCATTTCCATTATTTACACACACACACACACCACAAACTGCTTCCATTCATTTCCATTATTTACACACACACACACACACACACCACAAACTGCTTCCATTCATTTCCATTATTTACACACACACACACACACACACACACACCACAAAACTGCTTCCATTCATTTCCATTATTTACACACACACACACACACCACAAACTATTTCCATTATTTACACACACACACACACACAAACTGCTTCCATTCATTCCATTATTTACACACACACCCACAAACTGTTCCATTCATTTCCATTATTTACACACACACACCACAAACTGCTTCCATTCATTTCCATTATTTACACCACACACACCACAAAACTGCTTCCATTCATTTCCATTATTTACACACACACACCACAAACTGCTTCCATTCATTTCCATTATTTACACACCACACACCACAAACTGCTTCCATTCATTTCCATTATTTACACACACACACACCACAAACTGCTTCCATTCATTTCCATTATTTACACACACACACACACACACACAAACTGCTTCCATTCATTTCCATTATTTACACACACACACACACAACACCACAAACTGCTTCCATTCATTTCCATTATTTACACACACACACCACAAACTGCTTCCATTCATTTCCATTATTTACACACACACACACACACACACACAACACACCACAAACTGCTTCCATTCATTTCCATTATTTACACACACACACACCACAACTGTTTCCATTCATTTCCATTATTTACACACACACACACCACAAACTGCTTCCATTCATTTCCATTATTTACACACACACACACACCACACACACCACAAACTGCTTCCATTCATTTCCATTATTTACACACACACACACCACAAACTGCTTCCATTCATTTCCATTATTTACACACACACACACCACAAACTGCTTCCATTCATTTCCATTATTTACACACACACACACACACCACAAACTGCTTCCATTCATTTCCATTATTTACACACACACACCACAAACTGCTTCCATTCATTTCCATTATTTACACACACACACACCACAAACTGCTTCCATTCATTTCCATTATTTACACACACACACACACACACCACAAACTGCTTCCATTCATTTCCATTATTTACACACACACACACACCACAAACTGCTTCCATTATTTACACACACACACACACACCAAACTGCTTCCATTATTTACACACACACACACACACAACCACAAACTGCTTCCATTATTTACACACACACACACCACAAACTGCTTCCATTATTTACACACACACACACACCACAAACTGCTTCCATTATTTACACCACACACACCACAAACTGCTTCCATTATTTACACACACACACACACCACAAACTGCTTCCATTATTTACACACACACACACACACACAACACAAACTGCTTCCATTATTTACACACACACACACCACAAACTGCTTCCATTATTTACACACACACACACACACACACACCACAAACTGCTTCCATTATTTACACACACACACACCACAAACTGCTTCCATTATTTACAACACACACACCACAAACTGCTTCCATTATTTACAACACACACACACCACAAACTGCTTCCATTATTTACACACACACACACCACAAACTGCTTCCATTATTTACACACACACACACCACAAACTGCTTCCATTATTTACACACACACACACACCACAAACTGCTTCCATTATTTACACACACAACACACACCACAAACTGCTTCATTATTTACACACACACACACACCACAAACTGCTTCCATTATTTACACACACACACACACACACACACACCACAAACTGCTTCCATTATTTACACACACACACACACACACCACAAACTGCTTCCATTATTTACACACACACACACACACACCACCAAACTGCTTCCATTATTTACACACACACACACACCACAAACTGCTTCCATTATTTACACACACACACACACACCACAAACTGCTTCCATTATTTACACACACACACCACAAACTGCTTCCATTATTTACACACACACACACACAACACAAACTGCTTCCATTATTTACACACACACACACACACACCACAAACTGCTTCCATTATTTACACACACACACACACACCACAAACTGCTTCCATTATTTACACACACACACACACACACCACAAACTGCTTCCATATTTACACACACACACACACACACACACACCACAAACTGCTTCCATTATTTACACACACACACACCACAAACTGCTTCCATTATTTACACACACACACACACACCCAAACTGCTTCCATTATTTACACACACACACACACACCACAAACTGCTTCCATTATTTACACACACACACACACACCACAAACTGCTTCCATTATTTACACACACACACACACCACAAACTGCTTCCATTATTTACACACACACACACACCACAAACTGCTTCCATTATTTACACACACACACACACACCACACCACAAACTGCTTCCATTATTTACACACACACACACACACACACACAACACAACTGCTTCCATTATTTACACACACACACACACCACAAACTGCTTCCATTATTTACACACACACACACACACACCACAAACTGCTTCCATTATTTACACACACACACACACACACACACCACAAACTGCTTCCATTATTTACACACACACACACAACAAACTGCTTCCATTATTTACACACACACACACACCACAAACTGCTTCCATTATTTACACCACACACACACCACAAATGCTTCCATTATTTACACACACACCACAAACTGCTTCCATTATTTACACACACACACACACCACAAACTGCTTCCATTATTTACACACACACACACACACACCACAAACTGCTTCCATTATTTACACACACACACACACACACCACAAACTGCTTCCATTATTTAACACACACACACACACCACAAACTGCTTCCATTATTTACACACACACACACACACACACAAACTGCTTCCATTATTTACACACACACACACCACAAACTGCTTCCATTATTTACACACACACACACCACAAACTGCTTCCATTATTTACACACACACACACACACACACACCACAAACTGCTTCTATTTCCTTTCCATTTCTCATTAACTCTTGTCCACATTTATATCATATACACACTTATTCATGCATTTACTAATTACAGCGTTTCATCTTTTACGCATCTTCCTGTACTTCTCACAGCTTTTCATTCACTATTTTCTAACTTTTTACAGTTCATTTAATTCCATATTTTTAGATTTTTTGCTGTTTTTTCTTGGCTACCTTACAAAAATTGCAACAATCTTTTAGAATGCATACCGAACTGATCATGACATGATTGTGTGTGTGTGTAGCAACATTTTGTAGGTGTTGCCATAGTGACTTATTTTAGCGTTTCATCTTTTACGCATCTTCCTGTACTTCTCACAGCTTTTCATTCACTATTTTCTAACTTTTTACAGTTCATTTAATTCCATATTTTTAGATTTTTTGCTGTTTTTTCTTGGCTACCTTACAAAAATTGCAACAATCTTTTAGAATGCATACCGAACTGATCATGACATGATTGTGTGTGTGTGTAGCAACATTTTGTAGGTGTTGCCATAGTGACTTATTTTTTATTGCAAACCACTGAAGATCATGAAAGAGGGATCTACAGAAGCTAAGGCTAACAAAGACCCTAAGATCCATTCTTAAGGTTAGCCCGAGAGAAAAGAAAGAGTAGGGGGTTAAAAGAGGAGAATATGGGGTTAAGGAGAGAGAGAGAGAGAGAGAGCCAGCCAGCCAGCCAGCCTCAAAAGGCCTTGCGGCCCATACCAAGGAGGTACCAATGGCAACGGTTGCCAGGGAAAATTTTGTAAAAGTTTATTTTTCTTTCAACTATCCTAGCAGTAGTAGAAAAGTAGAAGGCTCTCTCCCCACCCTCCACTCCCTCCCTGCCAGAGGCAGGTACGGAAAAAGGTTGAAGAAAATACCTTGACCCTGGAAAAGTAGCCAAGGAAATTTTACAGGAAAGTGGAGAATATATAAATAGCTCTATATTTAGTTTGCTCACATGAGAGTATTCAGTACTTTGTCTAGCCTATTTTTAAACAGATTTACACTTTGACTGGAAACAACCTCTGAGGGAAGTTGGTTCCAGATATTAACTATTTTATAGGAAAAGAAATTTCCGCAGACTGAGGTCCTAAATGTCTTTACACACTCAAATAGTGTGCAAGATTTCGTCTAACCTTTTCTTGAACTGATCCACAGAGGAACTGTTCACAACTTCCGAAGGTAACCTGTTCCATGTGTCACAGATCTTATACGTAAAGTAATTCCCACACACACTAGTCCTAAACCGTTTCAAATCCAACTTCCAACCATTGTTGCGAGTTGGGTTATCATTTAAACTAAACATACTTCTAAAATCGACATCGTTGAACCCGCGTAAGAGCTTAAAAACCTCGATCAGTTGACCGTGCAGCCTCCGAGTTTCAAGCGAAAACAAGTTCAGGGCGTTGAGAGAGAGAATAGGAAAGGGGTGAAAGATAAGAAGTAAAATAAGAATGCTTACAGACATGCAAGTAAGGAGAGGATAAGAAAAGGGGAAAAAAAAAAAAAAAAAAAAAAAAAAAAAAAAAAATGGAGTATAACAAAAAGTGGGTTAGTTTATGCTACGAGCTACATCTACATTCGTGTTAGTTTTTTTGCTGGCATTAATCGTCAACAGACTCATCCTCAACCATTACCCACAGAGCTCCTGTTGCTAATTGTTTTATTTTAGTTATTTTAAAAATATTAACATTGTTTATGTAAACAGTTTTTAAACATATTAATGCTGGTTGAGTTTGTGACAGATGCGGGAAGATTATTCCATTTATCAATTACTTTAAACGTAAAAATGTTTTTAGCGATGTTAGTAATGAATCATCTGCCATGCAACTTAAATCTGTTGTTACGAGTACCATATTACTATTATTGAAAGTGAACAGTTTCTCAAAATTTACATTAGCAATTTTATTAAAGATTTTGAAAACTTCAATAAGCTCCCCCCCCCTTAATCTCGTAGTTTTGAGTGAATGCAAGTCTAATTCTTTAATCCTATCTTTGTAAGACTTGTTGCGCAATGATGGAATTAGTTTTGTGGCATGATGCTGAACCCTTTCCAACCTATCAATATCCTCATGCAAATATGAGCACCAAAACTGAACAGCATATTCTAAATGAGGCCTGACTAGGGACTTGTAAAGGGGCAATATAATATTATTTGATTTAAATTTGAAATTACGTGCTATGAAGCCTAACATCCTATTGGCTTTTGTGCAAGACTCCAGGCACTGGTTCCTAACTTTTAAATCCTTAGATACATGTACACCTAAATCTGCTTCCTCATCAATACCCGCTAACTGTCTATTGTCCATCGTGTTCATGTAATTATTGTTACAAGAACCTATATGCAGAACTTTACATTTGTCTATGTTAAATTGCATCTGCCACTTACCCATCCACTCCATAATCCTATTACATCATCTTGGAGCCTATTTCTATTATCCATGTTAACAACTTTACTGCCTATTTAGTATCCACGAATTTTGACACATTACTGGTCAAGCCTTCATCTATGTCATTAATGTAGATTACGAATAGCAATGGGCCTAACACTGAACCCTGTGGGACACTGCTACCTACATCCAACCACCTGATTCACTACCATTAACAATGACCCTCTGTTTCCTGGCACAAAGCCATTCCTCTAACCAGTTAGCTACCTGACAGTGTATACCATGTGCTAATTTAGATTAGGTTGAATGTTACCAAACAACTTAAATATTGTGGTTTTGTGAGGTAGCCAAGTGTGTGCATGCATGCATGTGTGCATTCACAGGTTTGGTTGGTTACCAGTCTTGATGGTTTTGTAGTTATTTGTTAGTTAAATTTTTTGTGGCTCTGTTGGTCAGAGATTAAACTCAGGCTGTGAAGGCCTGGGTTCTACTCCAATTGTGGAGTGATCCTCAGGAGTTGATGCTCCCTCCCCTCCACCTTTTGTGTGGGAAATAGGGGTTTCTTAATGTCATTGCCATGAAGTCAGATGTATTAGATCCCAGCGAGTTACTTTTTGGTTTGTATTATTATTGTTGTTATTATTATTATTTCAGGAATGTAATGATATGGTAGTGAATGAAGATAAGGTAAGCAGAATCATCCCTGTTACCAGAAAGACTCCATTATTAGTGAAGAGAATGATCAAGGCTGCCAGACCACCTTGAAAAGAATCACAGAATAAAAAGAAATGCATTCAGTGCATTTAATAATATATGATTAAAAATAAAAAAATTATCAAATGCGAAAAACTACTAATTAATCACTGAAGATAGGTAATACATAAAGAATGGTAATGAACTTTGCTGTTTATTTTTCAATAAAACAAGGTTATAGAATTTATAGATCTATTAATTGTGACAAATTAAGATGTGTTAACCTTTTTTTTAAACATAGATTAAAATCATAATAGCCACTGGCCTAAATGAATAAACATTTGTGGAACATATTTATTATTTCTATAAAGCATTAATAATTAATTTCAATTTTTATTCCACTCATTTGATATAAAACAAGTATTTCATTTCTAGAAGACATTTAAGGTCATCTGGTCATGATAGTTTAATTTTCTGACCCAAAGCAAAGAATTATAGAGTTAAAACATAAATAAAAAATATATATATATTTCTAAATTACAAATGAAAAGTACAGTATAGCTCTTGAGCCCTAATGCTGATTGAAAGTTTTGAAAAGGAATGCTAATTTTGCAGCTTTGTGTAGCTTATTAAATGTATTGTAAAAACATTTGGTTTTTTTAAGTTAGTGCCATTTTATTGTAATTAAAAATTAAATCTCTATAAAAATAAGAAAAAAAAGCAGAGAGGTATAACTAACATCTTTATCATAAAATATATATATATAATATATATAATAAATTAAAATCATAATATAGTAAGAATCCTCTTTCAGCTGTTAGCCTAACCCAAGTGTCTTGGTTTACTTGTATTCACACGGTGCTCATTGCAACAGCTGTTCCACTCTAGCCTAGAATAAATTTTAGATATATTCACAAACTGGCACCTTCTGCATATTGTAAAGGTACAATATCTTACCCAACCTCGAAGACAACTTAGCTATTTAAATAGCTAATACAATAGTTTGCTTCAGTTACTTCATGTTATTATTAGTGCAACAGGCAAGGGTGGATTTAGGTTTCCTGGCGCCAAGGGCCATACTGATTTAGTTGCCCTTTGGACACTTACGAAGTCACCCTTTAGCAATAAATATTTGATATAAAGGTTTTCAGTAAAATGCAGTCAAATGGTTAAGGCATTTACTCTAGCAAAATATATCTTAACATACAAGATATTTTTATATCAATCATAAAATATATATATATATATTACTGCAAACCCACAAGGAAAAAGAAAAAAGATTCCAAGGCCTTCATGTATTCAGAGCTACACCTCATCAGGGAATGATGAATACATGAAAGGCCTTGGAATCTTTTTCTTTTTCCTTGAGTTTGCAGCATTCATTCATTTCATTGTTTAATTGTGAAATTCATCCCTATATATACAGTATATATAACAATCCCTTAAATGTGTGAACAGAAATGCATTGTAGGTTATCTTCACTATGTTTAGTTATGAAATTGACCATTGTAGAATACTGAAAGCAGTTTCTGCCGAGATTGTTGAGCAGCGAAGGAGTCAATAAGATCTGTAGAGCTAAGAGCTCTCATGAGTTCCGATTCAATACTAAGGATAACTAAATAGTTGAGACGATTTTCTAACATCACTGACCATAGGTAGTTCTTTAGTCTTCGCAGTACAGAAAAAGATCTTTCAGCAGAACAGTTGGAAGCTGATGTACATAGGAAGATCCTGAGCGCAATATCAACATATGGGTAAACTTCTTTTGATCCTTTTGCTTGGATCATCTCGCTCATATCAAGAATGCTCATAGGAGTTTTCTCCAAATTCAGAAGAAACCCATGGAAATGAAGATGGTCATTAACAAATGCTTCTGCCAAGTCATCCTTGTAAAATTCCCAAAGCTTAAATAGCATTGGCAGTTATATCTGTCAGATTCAAGGTGGTGACTTTTGTGAAAAATGCAAACCATGCATGGAGGTTTTCAAACACATCTTTGCGATGGTTTAATTCCGACAATCTTAAGTACCACAAAATAATAATAATGAAGAAGTTCCTCCACCTATCTAATTCTACCTCACCTTCGTGAGCTTCGTTGACTCAAAGTTTTCTTTTCTTTTCATTGTAACTTCATATTCGTGGATAGATAATTTCTTAATTGCTGCTGCTTCATAAAAGTCGAAGTTGTCTCTTGCATCTTTTACATAGAATGTCAATGATGCATACAGTTCTGCTACAAGAAGAAGATCAATGTTAACTGCTTGTAGCTGTTTACTAGTAGCAGTGAACTTTTCCAGAATGTCGCCCCACATTAAAGAAAGATTTGTAGTTTCAAGGCATTGCAGTTGATTGAGGTAGCCTGATGCTCCACCGCGTGTGCAAGGCTTTTCTGATTCATCTTCAATGGATGTAAGTGCCTCTATAACTTCTTCCCAATCTTTATTGAGACAACTACATGCTTCTTCACAGGTTGACCATCGAGTGTCTGATAAGCTCTTTAGCGTTACAGTTTCAGATTTGTTAAAATGATTTTGTAGCATTTCCCAACATTGAGTGGAGGCAGTGAAGAACACGTAAAGATTTTGGAGAAGTGTGAAAAAAATCGATGGCTTCCTTACAGCAACTTGCTGCACACTGTCCAATCAAATTTAATGAGTGTGCAGAGCAGGGTACGTAAACTGCTACTGGGGACGCTTCTTTTATTCTGGCTTGCAAGCCAGAGTAAGTCCCTGACATGTTGGGAGCATTATCATACGACTGTCCTCCGTAGTTTGCAATGTCAAAATCATGCATTTTTAATATGCTGGAAACTGAGTTGGAAAACTGCTCTGATTTGTGGCCTATGGTGGGAAGGAATGTCAAAAATCACTCTACGGGATGGCCATCTTTTACATATTTCAGAATAACTGCAAAATCTGCTACCATGAGTCAGTAGTAGGTTGGAGCGCTTAAAGGGAGGGTGCATTTTTGCAGTACGTCTAAATCTCGGAAATGGAGCAACGCGCGTGCCAAACTTGGAAAATCTGCATCGGAGACGAACGAAATGATTAAAACAGCTTTTGGAAATGATGCTCTCAGTTTAAAAATGGAGAACATCGCTTGAAGACAAGGAACGCAGTGGCCGCCCTTCCACTTCTCATTACAGATGAGAATGTCCATCAGATTCGATTTCTGGTACGCGCAAATGTTTCTCCATTTTTAAACTTTGTGCCATTTGTAAACGTTAGCTACACTGGGAGCATCATTTCCAAAGGCTGTTTTAATCATTTCGTTCGTCTCCGAAGGCGCGTTGCTCCATTTCCGAGATTTAGACGTACTGCAAAAAAACGCCCTCCCTTTAAGCACTCCAACCAACTACTGACTCATGGTAGCAGATTTTGCTTCAGACTGCAGACGCCAGAGGGCAGGAAGACACAAATGTAAACGGTTATTTCTTATTTGCATTCATTTGTCCGTAGCAATAAAATTATCGATACTTTTTGATTATATATATATATATATATATATATATATATATATATATATATATTAGCTATATATATATATATATTAGCTATATTTGCGTAGTTTTTTTTAAACACGTATCGTACAAACTACTGAAATATGAAGCGCGGGGAAACTGAACACAACTCGGCGCCACTAGTTTTGCATAGTACAGTGTAACGAGTGGGGAGTATTGCATCATTGCATGTTGGTCAAGCTTCGTTATACATATTGCGATGGATATACGAAAATATTTCGAAAGAAAATCAGTTGAGTTGGTTGAAGAACACAATGAAGGTGATACAGCAGAACCCTCCCGTAAAGTTATTAGACAAGCGGAAGACGACGTGATTTTGTGGTGTACCTATATATGTAAATTGCGTATTTACTAAAGTATTCGATTTAGAGAAGTAGTTGCATATTTGATAAAGTACATATTTTTTGGTCAAGTCGCCCCAAAATTATTTTTCAATCCGCTTATCCTGTTTAAAATTTTATATATGTTAAACAGATGTGCGTTTCTTCTGTCTCAACTGATCTAGCTGTTTCTGCATCCGTTTAACTTGCTTTATACGTGAGTTTCATTCGGATCTCTCCTAATGATTTCGTTATTCATAGATATGTTATACTGTTAAACGTGTGTACACTAAATAATTGTATGCATGAAATCAATAAATGTGTGAATAAAATAGCTACTTTCTTTGTTAAATATGAAAACTATAAGATCAATACCTGATTTCAAATTTCAGAAAATATAAGTAATTACATCATAATATAGGTTAGATTCCACCAATGTGACTGTCCTATCCAAACTTTTGTTGGAAAGGGTACATATTTCATCTGGATGGCTGTATAGTGGCTGTTCAAAAATGGCAGTTGCACTGACATTTTCAGACAGTTTTTACACAAAATAAGCTTAAAATGCGCTGGCTTACGGGGCTCCGCCCCGGACTCCGCTGGTGGCTCTCCCCCCAGACCCCGTAACTGTATGGGTTCCCCCGATTCACCACGGAACTTGACGAACGTAGCTCAAGTTCGACTCCACCCCTCCTTGGAACATTCCTGGCTGCATCCCTGGCTAACGGTGACCCACCCACACTTCCAAGTTTGCCGCGTTAATAGGAAATGTCCTCTGCATTTCTCGTCATGTAGGTATTTTCCTTGGTTTTCCACGCCGGAACGACTGCCAACATGGATGTGTTTTCCCACCCGATTTCCTCAATTCCCCGGACGGACGCTAAGGACAACATGCTCTGCCTTCACCCCGCACTACAGTAAGTTCAACTCTCTTTACACGGCGCATTTCTTCAACGCTCCTTTTTGGCCGATGTACGGGAAATCATTTGGCAAGAATCCTTCTGACGACGTACCCTATTGCACCAGTGAGCTCATCCTTAAACACAGTGTGTTTTCCCCCCTACTCCAACGGAAAGGCTTAAAAGCATTCTTAAAGCAAACAAGCACACTGCAAGCACAAAGAGCGCCTCCGTAAACGCACGGCATCAACCTAGCCCAGAGTAACGGTCCCCTGCCTTCTCCACTCTCTGCTTGTTTCCATGAACGACGCTTTTTCTTTCCCTTTGGCAGGAGCGCATTCATGGAGGAGAACTGCCATGTGACGAGCCTTTGGCACCGCTTGCGAGCTCAATACAGTTCCCCTTGCCCCCACTCGTCGCCTTCTTTTTCTCCCCACCCGCTCTGCGTTCCTACCTTACCCAACTCCCATCCCCTGTGGACCCTTCGCCAAGTACCTTCTCGCGCTCCACATCTCAGCACCCTCTCTCTTGCCACGTCCCTCCGAGCGAGAGAGTCGCAAGACCTTTACTCGTTCTCAGATCGACCATTTTTCTCCTTCCTCACAAGAACTTTTTTAATTGTTAATTTTATGGAGGAGTACTGTAGCGACAGAGATGCCTTCAGATACTTTCGCGATTTCCACTTGACATAAGCCACTGTTCCATCGATACAACCACGACCATGATGACGTCACATCGCGAGACTCACTCAAGGTGAGACTCACTCGTCAGCCAGACTCTGTACTGAACGGACGCATTTCCTGAGCTCTCTGATATTGCATCTACTTTTGCATACAGTATTGCTAATTTTACTTTTGGAAAGTTTTGAACTTTATATACTTGCGTTTATATTCACATTGTTATAGTTAAGTAATTGAATATTAGTGGTTTTTAGCGATTTAGAAGTTTTCATAGCGTGCCGGTTTAATTTAACTTAAACTTGTGACGGTTATAAACTAATTTTAACCGCGCGATGCCGTCACAGAAAGCGTCGTGTGTTAGGTGTCGGGTAAACCGGTGGTATTCGGATTTTAAAGATTATAACGGCGGTCCTATGGGCGATTACCGAGAGATCAGTTTGTTTCTTTTGCGAGTTAAGGAAGAAAATAGTTGCCATAAAACGCAGTGTACGTGAGGTAACGGAGACTTGCAACGCTGATGAGGGCAGGGTAGGCTACGGTTGACGAAAGCCGAACCAATACTAACGTTGAAGACGTTAGTAAGAAAATGGAAAGAAATGGATGCTTTATCTATTCAGTAAAAACGTAGTAGAATCTACCAAACTTACAGGAAATTTACATAAGTTGAGTGAACTTTTTTCTGACGAGACCCTACAGTTGTCATTCTCGTCAGAAGACTTTCTTATGACAAAACTTAGTCACAATCTAAAGTCATCTTAAATACTATTCTTTAACTCAGTGTAATATTATAGTTAGATTAGGTAGTCTCTATTTGGATCGTGAATGATTGAAGCCTGACAACCTTAGGCTTTATTCAACAAAATGAAACCTATCTGAAACAAAACAAAAATTTAGAACACTATACAATAGATTAGATAATGAAAACATCATAAAGTAAATAACACGCTTAATAAGGAAGCAAGCTAACCAAAATAACCAGTTTATCACATTCACCCTCATAAAAATAATATGGCACGCGTATCCTAAATATTCATTACAAACAAACAAAACATCGTTATTGCAGATCATTCACAATCCATAGCCACTTAACCTAACATACAAATACAATCTTATGTTACATTGAATTTAATACAAAAATATATAAAAATAAGGCCAACATAGCCACTTAACCTAGCATACTCTCTAGCACAACAACGAACACAACACAACATCACTACTGCGCTGAACCTCCGGTCCACTCCGGAGAGGGCGATCGGATACCTGCGTGCCGCCGGCTTGCTCGATCAGGGTGGGGTGATCGGCTAAACAACAACAACAACAACAACAACAACCTAGCACACTGGCATACTATTTGATTAATTATCTGACAATTTTATGTATATTGTTATTACCTGAGATATCTTATAACACTTAGTATAACATAGCCACTTGCTATAACACTTATTATAACACAACTTAATATTCATATATAATCTTTGCTACATTACAAAAATAAGGTATTGTGAACCAGCAGTTGTCTGAACCAAGATTGCCATATAAGTGAGAGGTACACAGTATCTGAAGACAGGACATTGTACAATAACACATTAGAGCTGTTTTGGACCCTAGTAATGAAATTATATATATTCTTCCAGATTAACATTTGGCTGGTAGGTAGGTAGGTAGGTAGGTTACGCGTAGTAAACATAAAACTGGCACTGCACCATTTTGGTTCCCTACATAGCATACGAAAAAAATTATTATAAGCAACAGAGTTTATTCATAGCAGTTTTTGTATAATTCCACTACAGATGGGATGTATACAATGCAGTACAGTATGTTCTAAACAGATAAATTTTAACTAATTCTGAACACACACCAAATTTCCTTACTAGCATGTTACCCTGTACATACAGCTTTTTACGTTGCCTCTCAATATCAAGTTCATCTTGCAACTCGTGAGTAATTACATGATCTAATATTTACGTGTCCTTTGACAGGTATTGTCTGACCATTCATTTCAAAAGCCCACATGATACATGTTTCAGTGGATTACACTAAAAATCAAATACAGCTCTTTGCCCCATTATAGGTGATGTCATTTTCTATACCATATTGTTCACATACCTCAAATAGTATTCTCAGCCCATGGGGAGAGGGTGACAGAAGAACAAGGTCATCAGCATACATTAAATGATTAATTTTTTCCTTTCGAATGACAGCAGTACGTGCAGATTTTAGTTCATTGGTAAGGTCATCCATGTATATACAGAAAGATCGGATGATAATATACTTCCTTGCCTAACATCATTAGTCACTTAAAACCTGGTGATATAG
>JAJOZX010010776.1:122500-130843 GCA_023014485.1 Bathynomus jamesi | reverse complement strand
TAAAATTTTACTGATCGAAGTAGCTTGGAGGACTTGGACGAATTTGAGCATATTTTACTTCTTGTGATTTGGTATTACATATTTTACAGGGTGATTCATAAAGGTGTTCCCAAAATAATGTAAATTATTCCTGGGAACACGTTTTTTTTTGGATCACCTTGTACAATACTTTAGTGTTTTTAGTCAAGTTGTTTCTTAAATTTAGAGTGTAAATGGTAAATTAGCTCGTGCCCGTGGTTCAGAAAATGACCACTTTCCGTATAAGCGAAGTGAAGACACTGAGGTCGGGGTTCGACTCCCGATGGTGCTGGTAATATAACCCAGGAGTTAATCAATGGACCGCGTTCGTCTGGTCAGATCGCTATGCAGTTTCTGGCTCTGTTGATTTATCGTCAGATGGTAAATTAGATAAAAATATTTGGGTAAACATAACACAATAACGATCGTGTATATTAATAGTACGTATTAACACCAAATATATTTTCCTAGTATAATTGGACGCTTGGAAGTGAAAGTGATTCATGTGCATTTTCTAACTGATTTTTGCATTTTGCCAAAAGTGACTCAAGTACTTGAATCCCCACTTTGCGTGCCAAGTGCAAGACTGTGAAGCGACTCAAATTACTCAAAATGGCTCAAATCTCATTTTATGGGAAGAAGAAAACCGTGATCAGAGGTGACTCAAGTACTTGAATCACTTCTTGAGTGTTGGCATTCTAAATGCATTTGAATCACTTACACTTCCAAGCGTCCAATTCATACTCTGTATGATAATAATTAATCAGTCAAGGGGACAAAAAACTGACACAGCGGTCAGTTCAGCAAATACGGCTAATTACACTGGCCAACAAAATGAAACTTTTTTTCTCATCACAAGCATGATCACACTTTTCTTAATGCATGTTTCGCGCTGATTCCGAATCTGGTTTTATTTTTTTCTAGCACGTATAGTTATATAGATACACTGGTTTTGATATTTTTAAGTTTTTGATATTGCTATAAGAAAATTTATGGATGTATAGATCACACTTAGGAATGCTAAACAACAAATACATCATATACCTTATTCAATGTACTTATAAATAAAGAATATATACAATATTTTATTAAAAGCGCTGTGAGTGTGATTTCCTTTTGTAAATTTGGCCTGGATTGTCACGATACAGCATCCAACAATGGTCCGCCATCATGCTTTCATTCCAATATCCTTGGTAGAGCTTCTCCATCATCTGAATATCTTGATGGAAGCGCTCTCCTTGCTCGTCACTCACTGCACCAAGGTTTTCAGGAAAGAAATCTAAGTGGGAATGCAGGAAGTGAATTTTTAATGACATTCGACACTCCATTTCTTTGAAGGCATCAAGGAGGTTCTTGACTCCATCCTTATACGCAGGTGACTTGTTGCTTCCAAGAAAGTTTTCACATATCCATTTGAACGCCAGCCAAGCCTTCAATTCCAGCGGACTTAGGACTTTTTCAAATTCAGTGTCATTCAAAACCTCCCTTATTTGTGGCCCAACAAAAATTCCTTCCTTCAATTTTGCTGCAGTAACCTTCGGAAATTTCCTTGAAAGGTATTGGAACCCTTCAGAATTGACTTTACCCATTGCTTTAACAAAATTCTTCATTAAACCAAGTTTAATGTGAAGAGGTGGCAGATAGATCTTTTGGGGATCCACTAAAGGGACAGACTGGACATTGCTTATCCCTGGGACATATGTATACCTAAGTGGCCAGTCACTTTTGGTGTAATGTTCTATAGTGGCGCGACTGTCCCACAGGCAAAGGAAACAACAAAATTTTGTGAATCCTGACTGCATACCCATAAGCATTCCTATAACTTTTAGATCTCCACAAACATTCCATTGATGACTGTCGTATTTGATTGCCTTAAGTAGTATATCCATATTGTCATATGTCTCTTTTAGATGGACGGAATGGGCAATGGGGATGGATGGCATTATATTACCATTATGCAAAAGAACTGCTTTCAGGCTTCTCTGCGACGAATCAATAAAGAGGCGCCACTCAGATGCCACATACGTCTGAGATATGGCTGTAAATAGTCCATTGATGTCATGGCAATAACAGAGAGGACCGTCTACTGAAAAGAATGCTGTTAATTCAAAATTCCGCTTTCGGTAGTAACTAATACGAACATTGTTCTCAAGTAAATTGTTCTCCTTTAGTCTTGAGGCGAGAAGCTCTGATTTCTCTTTAGACAGCGATAAGTCTCTAACAAGATCATTCAACTGTCCTTGGGTTAACTTTTTAGGCTCTAAATGTTTACCTTCAAAAGTGTACTCTGGTTCTGTAGATGGTCCGGAAACGCCAGTTGCACCTTCATCACTTTCCATGTCATCTATGATAGAATCTAGCCTATCACTTGGGGGAATTGGAATGGGCAATGTTTCATCATGTTTTACTGGTCTACGTGCTGAATCCAAGTTTGGATATACAATCTGGTGTTTGTTCTTGGCAGAAAACCCCATTAAGTTCACACTACAAAAATAACAGTCTTCATGATGATCTCTCGGCTCCCTCCATATCATGGTATGGCAAATGGCATTGAAGCTTTCTTTTTGTTAAGCCAATCACGTAATCCATTTGAACAGCCAGAACAGATTTGATGTGGCGTCCATGGTTTATCTTGGTCACCTAGATGGCAACCAAAGTATAGCTTGTATATTTTCTTAATGTCGGTTGTAATACTTCGTCGCTGTGTTTTAGTTGTCAACTGGCCGCATACGAAACAGAACTTGTCGGGGTCATTCTTACATTGTCGAGGCATGTTGACTGACCTGAGCAAACTATAAATTCAAAAAAAATGTACACCAACTTGACACACAAGTTCTTGGACTGGACTGATCTTTTGACACACAAAGCACGGCGTTGTTGCCTGAATCACAATGCTGCTAGACGTAAAAGCTCACACCTGAAATACATAAGATGTATAATTAAGATAATTGAAATAAATAAGATGAATAAACTAAAAAAAACAATAAAATAAACACAATCAAATGTTGAAATATTAGTATTTTTCCTATTTAAAATGGTTAAATCTGTGTAGTTATATATGCCTTCATTTGAAAACTCTACGTGCTAGAAAAAATCTGAATGCAGTTTTGGAATCAGCGTGAAAAAGCTATCCAGCCACCACAAATTTTACTCTGATGAAAAATCTTTGTTGACCAGTGTTATTATTAGCAGCATCTTCGGTGTTCGAACACCCGACCTAAGTGTCTTCACTTTGCCTACAGGAAAACGATGTTACCGATTGACTTATGGACACTGGCAAACAGTGATGTAGGACTCGAGACCGGTCTCGAGACCTTTATTTCTGGTCTCGGTCTCGATCTCGGTCTCGGCCATGGTGATCGCGACTATGCGCCTCGGTAGTGTAGTGGTTAGCGTCGCTGACTACGAATCCATCGGTTCCGGGTTCGAGACCCGACGGCAGCCGGCGCGCAGCAAAACCCAGCTGTTCATCCTTCCACACAATAAAGAAAGTGGTTGGTAGGTAAATGGGTACCCTGGGTGGCCTAGTGGTTAAGACGCTTGGCTGCTGGTAGGGCGTGGTTCGGATTCCACGTTAAACTGTAGGTCTAAGGTGGAGTGAAAACCTTGACCTTCGTCAGAATGAACAATTCGGGCGGAAGCTAACCAAAGGTTATATATATATATATATATATATATCACTGGGCAACACTCTGCATAATTAATTAAGAAAATTTCACTAAAATTCAATGAAACTAAAATGACTAAAATCTTTAGGATCCTCCTTACTTTTTATTTCGAAGTATTCCAATTTAAAACCAGCGTGATTTTGAATGTGAATTAAATTGATAAGTTCTTTTCATCTCAACTCTATCGAAAATGTTACTGAATAAAGTTGAAAAACAGTTTTCGTATTAAAAAGAGGACGTCCGAATATAACTTTCCTTAGTAATTAAAGTATTTTTATATACAGTATACTAGAAAGTTTATTTAAATTGAGATTGCTGCGCCCTCCTGAGCTATCTATGAGGATATATATATATGATACAACTCAGAATGGTCCCCATGTGTGTAACATATATATATATATATATATATCAGTTGTAAGCGTTATTATAAATAAGTTAAGGTTTTCTCTGTTCATGTCAGGTGGTATAGCTTTTAATGTCAAAATATGAAAACAAAAGAAAATCCCAATAATGCTTTGTTGGGGGAGGGGGTTCTTTAACCTCTTTCGTAACGGTTAAAAATATCACGTGACGCAGAGGATCTACACCTTTACGTGAGATTCGACCCATTTACGAGTAACCACATCAACTGAACGCACAAAGTATAGGACCAGAACTGTGAATCTTGGGTACAGTTTCAGGTGGAAGTTATTTTGGCCAAAACTCAGCCCTATTCTCTATGATTATAACTTCCACTCACACTGTCGTTGTCGTTTTATTTATGTTGTCGATGCTGTTAGAGTCGTTTTATTACTTCCGTTATTATTGTCGTATTGTTGAAATGACGTTCTTACAGCCGTTGTTCATTGTCGATGTAACGACAGCTGTGGAATTTGAAAATCACTCGACGAACAAAAGTTCGACAAGTGGAGAGTTTGGGTTTCCTCGTGTGGGGTTTCGTCGATAAAATGATTCCGTCTCGCCAAAACATCGACCAGTCTCTGGCATGGACCTAACCATCGGACCGACAAGGCCAAGATCGACACTCTATAAAACTAACTTAACGTAACTTAACCTAGCATAATTTAATCTAACCTACAATATACTTGTCGACAGAATGTGACGTCGATCAGATGTCGCAATTCGTATATTATACAATGTCGACATCGATGCTTTAGCCAAGTTAGGTACACGCTAAGTTAGGTGGTTAAGTTAGATTTGGTTAAAAAATTTACTCGACAGACGTTTCCTCGACAACCCTAACTCAGCTTGACCGTCGACCAAATTCTCAATTTTCAGCTGTACTGTTAGGGCCACTTTCTCGTTGACGAAATGAGTATAAATTCATTATTATCGTTATCGATGAAGTTGTGGAGGTCGATTTTACTATCGTTGTCGATGTAAAACAAAGATAAAAATCCACTTTTGAAAGTAAATTAGAACGGCGAAGAAAGCAAAGCATTTTCATTCATTTTCTATTTTTTTTTTTTAATTTCAAAAAACTTTCTTTGAAAAAACGATAAAAAAGTAAAAATAGAAAAAGAACCAAAAATTACTAAATTTTAAGGTCATCTCTTTACAGGAAGCCTAAAAGCTAAATCATTTTAAAAATTAATAAGAACGAAATAGGTATATATATACAGGGTGGGCGGAAAGTAGCTCCCTATTTTGGATTGGAAAAAAATACGTATATTATCCATTTATTTCAGAAGAAATAATATGAAAAGGTAGGCATACATGGTAGGTTTTCTCTAAAATTCAATGTGGGCTCCAACTCTTTCCACCAGCTTCTGGAGCCGCCCAGGAATGGCGTCCACTGACTTTAGCAGGAACTCCGGCGGGATGGAGGACATGACTTCCCGAATTCGGTCCTCCAGTTCTTCCAATGTCCTCGGTTTGGTGCGGTAGACTTCTTTCTTTACACCACCCAAAGAAAGAAGTCGCACGGTGTCAAGTCGGGGCTCCTGGCTGGCCATTGATGTGGACCACGACGACCCATCCAACGCCCAGGGAAGTGGGCATCCAGCCACTCACGAACAACAAGAGCGAAGTGCGGAGGGGCGCCATCTTGCATAAATATCAGATCGTCGATGTTCTCCCATGTGCTGACAACCGGCCAGACCTCGTTTCGCAACATAGCAAGGTACCGCTCAGCATTCATGGTGTTGCGCAGAAGGAACGGGCCCACAACCTGATCTGAGGTCATACCACACCACACCGTTACACTGAACCGATTCTGCCGTTTTTCAGCGGTAACCGTGCGACTTCTTTCTTTGGGGGTGGGTAAAGGAAGAAGTCTACCGCACCAAACCGAGGACATTGGAAGAACTGGAGGACCGAATTCGGGAAGTCATGTCCTCCATCCCGCCGGAGTTCCTGCTAAAGTCAGTGGACGCCATTCCTGGGCGGCTCCAGAAGCTGGTGGAAAGAGTTGGAGCCCACATTGAATTTTAGAGAAAACCTACCATGTATGCCTACCTTTTCATATTATTTCTTCTGAAATAAATGGATAATATACGTATTTTTTTACCAATCCAAAATAGGGAGCTACTTTCCGCCCACCCTGTATATATATATACAGTATAATATATATATATATATATATATATATATATATATATATATATATATATATATATATATATATAAAATTTTATATATCTATATATATATATATATATATATATATATATATATATATATATATATACTGTATATATATATATATATACCTATTTCGTTCTTATTAATTTTTAAAATGATTTAGCTTTTAGGCTTCCTGTAAAGAGATGACCTTAAAATTTAGTAATTTTTGGTTCTTTTATTTTTACTTTTTTTATCGTTTTTTCAAAGAAAGTTTTTTGAAATTAAAAAAAAAAATAGAAAATGAATGAAAATGCTTTGCTTTCTTCGCCGTTCTAATTTACTTTCAAAAGTGGATTTTTATCTTTGTTTTACATCGACAACGATAGTAGAATCGACCTCCACAACTTCATCGATAACGATAATAATGAATTTATACTCATTTCGTGTGAAGAGAGACCAACACACGGAACATCAATGAGGTTAACGAGGTACACACACACACACACACTCACACACACACATATATATATACAGTATATATAGATATATATTGTATCTAAATGGTTGAAATTTCATCACCAATAATTCTTGACTTGAGGCAATAAAAATTCTTCTTGTATTCCCCATAAATTGACAATAACTCTTCGCGCTGCAACAGTGAATGTGTTTGCATTTTGTACAAATGACGCTTACGCAAATTTATATAGGTTTTAAAGCTCCTTTTAAAAGGCTCAAATCCCCTTTGGTTCATAGCAGATAAATTATAAGTCATCATACAGGGTGTTCATAAATTATATTTACAAATTCAATTCACTTTCAATTGAATTTGTAAAAATAATTTATGACTCCCTGGTATCTATATAAATAACTATATATAGTATTTTTTGATGAGTGGAAATTAATTCAAATGTCATGCTCTATCTATCTCTCTCTCTCTCTCTCTCTCTCTCTCTCTCTCTCTCTCTCTCTCTTTCTCTGGTCTAGGTTGTAGACTGGGACGACAGGAAATATTTGTTTCTGTTTCTGTCCCTCCCAGGTTGTAAACACCCCTTTTTATTTTTATTAGTGAGGTTAAACGACTACGGGTCTGTCCAAATGTTGAATGGGTGACCGTCTTCTACGTTCAGATAATACAGCGACCCGTAGATAATTCGGACCCCACGTAAAGCTATAAGGACACCCCAGTCACATGACCTTTTTTAGCCGTTACGAAGGAGGTTAAACAACCCAAAGCAAACCATCTATTTATGAACTCTTGCGCTGAAAACGTCTTAAATTGCATATGAATGTGTTTTTAAGTGCAATTACCGTACTTCACTATAATGAAAAGACAATAAAGTGGGAAACTAGGAGCTATAGTGGGATTCGAGCCCAGCATGGGTAGGAGCGGTGACTCTGAAACCACGCGACCCGGGTTCGAATCCCATTAGCTCCTAGTTTACCATTTTTATCACCATTTCATTTTACTTCTTAAATTTTAGCCAGTAAAACGTTCATACCGTACACTATATATATATATATATATATACACACACACAGGGTGATCACAAATTATGGAGTGACCAGGAATCCGCACTCAATGGAAAATAACGTACATTGTAACTCGTAACGGGATGTGAAACGCATTTACTCGCGGAACTATTCCATAAACGTTCGAACGTTTCTCATTGACTTCAAAGCACGTTAATGTAATGTAATTAATGAAATTAATTAACATAATTCTAGAGAGGAAGAAACTTTTCGGACACCCTGTTGAAAACTTTGAAAACTACGAAACAGTATTTTCTATTAATCAGAGAATGGCCATCGATTATAACAACTTTCACAATGGAACAAATACAGTATAACCTGAAGCCCATCGAAAACAATAAAAGTAATGGAAATTTGACTGAATATTATTTGAATAAAATATTTCAAACTTCAAACAATAAAATATTAAAAGCTTTGAAAATATGAATACTTTATATTTTTATTTTGTGCTGAAAAATTAAATCACAATACAAAATATATGTATATATATATATATATATATATATGTACCTTTCAACCTTTCAAATGTTCCGTGCGATGATTTCTCATTTCACGAAGGTCA
>JAJOZX010010776.1:77500-117500 GCA_023014485.1 Bathynomus jamesi | reverse complement strand
ATTGGACTGTTGATGACTGGAAGAAGGTTTTATTTAGCGATGAGTCGACATTTTTGACATTCAGAAGTTGTCCAAAAAAGGTTCGCCGGCCTATTGGCTCAAATAGGATGGACCCTAAATACACCCTAAAGACAATGAAACACCCTCCAAGTGTGATGGTTTGGGGTTGTTTCGGTTACTATGGGCGTGGAAACTTATATTTTCTTCCGAAGAACACAACTATGAATGGTGCACGGTATTTAGCAATGCTACAGATAAACTTCTAATGGCAATGGCAATCAAAGGACAAAAACATACATGCATGATGGTGCACCATGTCACAGGGCCAAAATAGTGACAAAATGGATTACTGACAATAAATTTGATATTTTGGATTGGCCTGGTAATAGTCCAGATCTCAATCCGATAGAAAATCTGTGGCTAATAATAAAAAATAAGGTTGAATGCCACGACACTGGCTCAGTCGAAAAATTACAAGAGGCCATCAAAAAGGTATGGTGCAAGGAAATATCAGTGGAAGTTTGTCAAAACTTCATTAAATCCATGCCAAAACGTCTAGAACAAGTCATCCAAACCAAAGGACAGATGACAAAATACTAATATAAGGTTAGTATACATTTAAACATTGTTTTTTATGTAAAAAATACAAATTTCAAGGGTGATCGGATACTTTTCGCGGGCACTGTATATATATATATATATATAATATACACACACACACACACACACACTTGTTTGAACTTGGTTTTGCTTCCGCCCAAATTGTTCATTCTGACGAAGGTCAAGCTTGTCACTTAGACTTACAGTTTAACGTGGAATCCGAACCACGTTTCATTAGCACCCCAGCGTATTAACCACTCGGCTACCCAGGGTACCCATTTATCTACCAACAGATTTTTTTCATTGTGTGGAAGGATGAACAGCTGGGTTTTCTGCGCGCCGCCTGCCGTCACCGGGTCTCGATCCTGGTGCCGATGAATTAGTAGTTAGCGACGGTAACCACTACACCACCTAGGCATATATATATACCGGGTGCGGCAAAAGTAACGCCCTTTTAATAATTGTATCTTTATAGTTATACAGTATAATTTTTTAGTTTTATATTGTATCATTTTGTTATTTTTTAGTTTTTACTGAGAAAATACTTATTATTTTTCTTAAAATGCTGTATTTTTCTTAAAAACCTTATTATTTCTCTTAAAATGCTGTAATTGATTTATTTCCTTCATTAAAAGAGAATAAACTAAAAAGGGCGTTATTTTTGCCGCACCCGTATATATATATATATATATATATATATAATATATATATATATATATATATATATATATATGCAAAACAGCCAGGTTGTGGGTTTATATTTCCATTTAATAGTACTTTCGTGTTTGCGAGATGGATTCGAATTAATTTTATCCATTGGCTCGAGTGTACAGGGGTTAGCACGTAGAATACCTCTGATTGCGAAAAGGTTGTATGTTTCCTAAGGATGATGAAATGTTGCCACTTTGTTAACTTCTATGTTGCTGTAGCTGAATGGTCAATGCCTGAGTCTCCGAGCCAGAGGGTTCGGGTTCGATTTCTAGTGGGAGATAAATTTTGCATCTGCGAAACTGCGCAGCCCCATTGTGAATTAAATTATTTAATCAATGTAGGACTGAAGGACGTGAAGCTGTTTACATTTGTCATTTCTCGTACTTTAACTACTATACAGACAAACATTTTAGTAGAGACGTTAGCAAACTCCTTTCGCATGCACGTTTTCGAAGGGTATGAGTCACCTGAAGTCTGTACTCTACAAGTCACGTTCACGTACCATTAAGGAAATGAAGACTGCTATGCGTGGTGAGCCGAATTAAAATCGGTTACAGAATTAAGACAAAGTTTACAAACCATTACAAAAAAGATCACCAACACACGAATCTCAGTGGGTTACATCATTTCTCTATAAACAGAGTGAAGACTGAAGTTGGGGGATTCGGCTTCTGATGGTGCTGGTAATAATCCAGGAGTTCTCGCAATGGGGAGGATTAATTGCCTTGAGCTTTGTGTCACTCCTTAAAACTGTCCGCTGTATGTAACTTAGATTCGAGCGGAAAAAAACTAAACATACTCTGGGTATAAAGTACGCAAAGTGTACACTCGGCAGATCAAAGGTACACTGAGAGTACACTGAGAGTACATTGAGAAGTTCTTTAACCCTTGGAAGTGTATTCTTTGTATTTTTCACTTAGTTCCAGAAGACAGAGCTTGTCAAGAAGATAACTGTTTCAACTACTCTCTGTCTATTATCAACCTACAGAGTGTTCACAATGCCTTGTCAACCCAATAAAATACTAACTGATTTTCATTTGTCTTTCAGTCCCGTTTGAGATGTGTGATAGCAGCAATTATACGATTGAACACGCATATTAGTTAGTACCTGAGTCCATGAGTGACGATTATTTACGTGGTCACTCATGGACCCAGGTATTAGCTATATGCGTTGTTCATCGTATAGTTGCTGCTATCACACATTTCAAATGGATCTGAAAGAAAACGAAAATCAGTTAGTATTTTAATGGGGTGGCAAGACATTGTGGACACCCTGTACTATATATGTACTCTTGAAGTACTTCATAATATTTTACTCGGATAGTTTTCAGAAGCCAGTTTCTGGCCTTCCTTATTGATTTATTATTACGAGAAAGGTTCACATTGTGAAAAGTCAGAAAATTGAGGAAAGACTTTACAGGGACGAAGTCACTGAATCGTAAGAAACGTTTTGGTACAGACGAATAATTGGTGAAACAACTATTGAAGAAGTATCTGAAAAACCCAAAGCTAATCGTTTACTCGTTCCTCGAATGAAATGACATTCTGTTTTGAAGAGTACGTAAAATTTTGAAAGTGAAGTGTAGAATATACGTATTTACAAAATTCAAATTATTAATAAAATGGGGTTATGTCGACAGTCAAAACTCTTCTGACAGCTTTTAATGGAAATTCGAGAAGATCTTAAGATTTTGGAACAGGTTTCAGACGAAGCGACACTCATTTCAGTGCAATCGTTAATCGTTCTATCGCCAAGATGAAGGATATGTTGAATTGTAAATTATAGTGTAAGTTATGCCAAAAAACGTTGACAGTTAAGCTTTTATAATGCTGGTTACTATTTTGTTCTATCTGAAAATATTTATAAGGATATTAAATTTTATAACCTATTGAGGACTTTATAACGCTATTGTGTATATATATATATATATATATATAATATATATTATAATATATATACAATATATATATATATAATATATATATATACTGTATAAACTATAGATGAATGCTGACTAAGAAGCCGAAAAACAAATATGTTTGTTCTGCGTAATATATATATATATATATATATATATATATATATATATATATATATATATATATATATATATAGGGTGATTCAAAAGTCAGGTTACATAGGGAAATACTGTATTATGTAATGATACAGGGGAATATTCACATCACATGTTTGATATGGCCACCGTTAACGGCAATGCACTTGTGCAGCCAGCTAGGAATATCACATCAATGCGCTCCTCCTTCGATAACATCTCAACTCATTTACCTGCAAAGAAACAAAAAGCCCTATGTAACCTGACTTCTGAATCACCCTGTATATATATATATATATATATATATATATATATATATATATAATAAAAAATAATTTTTCATAATTAGAAAGGTTAAATTTTTTAGTTTGGAATTGAACTAATTAATCATGTCCAATTAAAAATACGGATGCAATTATAAAAATAATTAACAGTTCGCTTACATTTTTATTTCTATTATTGCAGGTGGTTGCTCGACGTTTGAGCGGCGTCTGGGCTTGGGACCTCGTTATCAGTGATACTACAGAGAACGACGATGGCACTTACGAGTGCCAAATTAACACAAGGCCCAAACTTTCGCACCCAGTTCTCTTACAAGTCGTCCGTAAGTAGTTATTATTATTATTATTATTATTATTATTATTATTATTATTATTATTATTATTTAGTGTAATTTTAACTATATTTTTGTGTAATATAAATGTACAATGCAAATAAAAGAGTTCGCTTCTGGCCAAGAAGGGTCATCTGAATTAAAAAAAGCACAAGTACGTTTTCAGGGATTAAAAATCCTTCCCACATTATATGAGGCCCTCTAAGGAAGAAGTAGCTAAACGACAAAAGTAAAATATGGCCAGAAAACGCAGTTAAGGTTATACCAATATGAAAGTTCAGGAACAAATTTACGTTCAATTATAGTTTCATTTTCAAAGCAGAAAACAGTGAATAGATTTTAGATTGGACTCACATCGTCGATGAGATATTTTATTGACAGAGCTTTTAACTCTTTCAGTCTCACTGATTAGTGTGTACTAACCACCTAAAACAATAGTTTATACCCAGTGTTTGAGTGTAGCTGTTGCGTGACATAAAGGGTTAACCTAACTTACTCTAATTTAAGGAGCAGTTAAAAAATTACGTAACGCTATTTTTGCTCAAACCTGTCACCCCCTCCCCCTGTAACGTTCCGTAACGTGTGAAGCGTGGGTGGGGGAAGTGTTACATATCTTTATAGGGGGTGTCTGGTCGAGCGTTACAGAACGTTCCTGGGGATTTGGGGCGTCAAGTTTTAGCAAAAATAGCGTTACGTAATTTTTCAACGGCCCCTAACTTAACCCAACCCAACCTAAATTGACTTAATCTGAACCACAGAACATTATTGACGTGTGTGTGTGTGTGTGTGTGTGTGTGTGTGTGTGTTTTCTGAACACATTTTTCTGCCAAAAAGAATTCTCATGACAGAAAGCAAATATTTTAATTTAAAACTTCGAAATATTCAATTTAAACTTTAAAGAATCTGAAAATCTCTTAAAAAATAAAGGATCACCTGAAGATCAGGGCCCCCAGCCTTCTTTAGTTAGCTTTATAAGGCTAACTAACGAAAATATCACAATCTAACCTAATCAATCGTCAAAGGCGTACAGTTGACCTAACGATTGGTTAGGTTAGGTCGTAATGTTTTCGTTAGTTAGCCTTATAAAGCTAACTAAAAAGCTGGGGGGCCCTGAGCTTCAGGTGATCCAAAATAAATTAATAATTTTTAAATTAAACATTTCACTTATTTTAAACGTAAAATAAAATACTCGGAAAAATTCAACGTTTTTAGACATAAATTTTTTTTTCTGAACAATTATTTATTTAACCCCCCCCCCCCCCGCCCAAAAATAAAAATCTGAAAAAAAGGAGTTATTCTGTTATAAACTAATCATTTTTCCTTTAATCCCCTCCCCTCCCTACGTTTACCCTTCCCTTAAATGAAAAAAAGCTTGGGAAGAAAAAAAAACTAAACTCATATTTTCTTGTTCACTTAAAACTTTTTTAAAAAAACTTTTTTTAAACTTAATGACGTAACTCAGAAATAAATGCTTCAGCTTTGATTCCAATCGGCAGATTCGTTAAATCATTCTTAAGACTTCTTATTGAATTTCTTCTTTTTTTTTTTTTAGAAAGTTATAGAAAGGAAAGTTTGCAAATCATTCAAGGCGAAGTATCTGAATGGTTGTTGTTATTTTTGTTGTTGTTGTTGTTGGTATTGTTGTTTGATTGATTGAGTTGTTTAATCTCCTTCGTAACGTTTAATGTCGTATGAAGAGGGGGATTATAGTAGGATTTACGTAGGATCCTAATCACGAGTCGCTACATAATCTGGACGCGGAGGACGGTGTCACACCCACCCAACTACTCTTCAGATACTGTACAATGTCGCTTAACTTCGTTGATAGACGGGAAGCCGCGTTACGACATTGGTCACGACGCAGCCCACCTAAATGGTGGTTTTGCTACTTCAACATTCCAAAGAATAAAAGGTTCCTAACACTGACCGTGTAGGTTCCCTTTTTGGTATAAAATAGAGGCAGTAAGTTCCTTGTTAGTGTCTATGTGGTCCATAGTTTGGAACCTATCTTTCCTTAGCCTATTTTGACACGAAATAGAGAACCAAATGGTTTAAAATCTTCATATAAAAAGAAATTTTACCGCTTACATTATATAGTATTGGTAAAAAGAAGAGGAGACACTCATGTCAAGGTTCTTTCACCCTAAAATCTGTTCCTCGTAACTACTTCAAAACAGGGTATACCAAAACTAAGTGTACTCTGAATTTCGAGTATTTAAAGAGTACACTTAAAGAAAAGGTATGTGCAGGATAATGCGAAAGGTGTACAGTATTATTATTATTATTATTATTATTATTATTATTATTATTATTTAGAATTATTTAGAAATTCATATTCAGTTTTTAATTTCTAATTTCTCCAAAATTCTTGAAAATAGTTTTTGGATACTTTAGAAATTTTATTTAAACACTCCTTAAATAAAAATATTATATTAATATACATTTATTATATATTATATATTGTATATTATATATATTATAATATTGTGTATTATATAATATACATTTATTATATATTATTACCTTATTTTATTTTTATTTTAAATAAAATTTCTAAAGTATCCATAAACTATTTTAGAACGTTGGAGGTGTCTCAACTAAGAGGGGTGAACCCCCTCTTAATTACAAATAATCCAATTAACCGTAACTAACGTCTTCAAAGCTTTGTTTTAATAGTAATAATGACTTTATTACTGATTGAAGTATAATATCTTCCTCCAGTACGGATTTGACAAAAATCTGAGTAAACAACACGCCTGAAACTACCTCCTTAGTAAGTTGTAGTCAGTCTTTAACAGCATTCTAAATCCTATTAGATGCTTAATTATGCGTTACACATTCTCTGTTCCATTTTAATTGCGGTTCTGATGAATAAATCATTGCGTATTCATTCTGAGTTTCATTCTACGTTTCGACTGAAACGTAGAATTCCTACACCTTCATTAGTAGTTTCGTTATACGCTTCATACATACATACATTATCAAAAATCTCATTTCCAACGAGTTGGGGTGAGAAGGCAGAGATACTCAGACATAAAAGATAAAAGAGAAGGAAGAAGATAAAAGGTAGAAATTAAAGCAAACGCATTCACTTACACTGGCATCCTGTTGGACCACCAGCCCCCAGCTCCCCACATAGCTCAAGTCCACACCCGCGGCGCTTAATATGTTACGTGTGGTGGTGCTTCCAGGTTTTGTCAAAAATAAAAGAGCAGCGTCCCGAACTGACACACCTTTAACAAAACTTATCAATTGTAACCTACTTACAGCCACTTCTCGTACATCACCCAGATCAGGTCCACGCTTCCTCACGCTATCATTCACCATGTCCATCCACCTTCTTCTCGGTCTCCCTCTCCTCCTTCTACATTCATAAATACTCTTATACACGCTTTTCACAACTCTGTCATCTTCCATTTTTTCAACATGTCCAAACCACCTTAACACATTTTTCTCAATTTTCACTTCCACTGACTCCGTACACTACATCTGTCCAGAACCACACGATTTTTCACTCTATCAATCCGGCGCACGCCACACATACTGCTCAAGTTATCCATCTCAACTGCGCTTATCCTTGACTTCTCCCTTTCGTGCCATGTTAATGTTTCACAGCTATACAAAAGTGTCAGTACTAACACACCTTCAAGTAAACATCTCCACTTCCTCACAACCGCTTTCAGCACATCCGCCACCTTTCTACCTTGATTCACTCCACTATCAATTTTATTTGCACTTGTACCTCTTTTGAGCAAAACACATCCCAAATACTTAAAAGACTCTATCACCTACAGTGTATCATCGTTTACCATCACATGGCAGTCCGAATTTCCTCACTTTCGCATACGCTGCCACAAAACTCTTAACAGCTTCTTGCATATCACACTCACTCAGCAAATATCACAGCATCATCCATATGCAAAAGATACCCACCTACTCCACTCACAGGACCCACCTATTCTCATCACACACCAGATTCAATCCTCTTTCAAGCATTCGTTCTTTCATCTATCTCATCACTCCGTCTATAAACAGATTGGACAGCTACGGAGACATCACACATCATTGATGCACATTAACACTTATATCAAACCATTCACTCTGTGCTTTATTTACTCTTAATATACCCAAAACTTGCAACGAAGCTCCTCTATTTCCCACCACGATGTTGCTCTCTTCTCCGCACCTGTCTTAGCAACCCCACACATACACTCCTCGCATTCCTTATACACAGTCCACATCTCACTCATATCCATTTGATCTGTATCTTTTACACTCAATTCATCTTACTCTACTCATCCGCTACTTCTTTTACCATTAACTTTTCCACTTTTATTCTTTCCTGACCCACCTTTCTTTCATACACTTTCTTCCCCTTTCCATATAACCTCATTTTATACAGGAATATCATGTGGTCAGAGAGACCCCCCACTCATACCTCGCACTACACGCCTGTCACATACCTCTTATTTCTTTTCACAAGCACATAATCTATCCCACTTCTCTCACCGTGTATAGTGTATATCATTTGTTCTACAGGGTCTCCATAAGTCCCTTTACCCCATGTTATATATATATATATATATACACACACAAACACACACATATATATATATACTGTATATATATATATGAAAATGAAAATGAAAAGGTTTATTGGCAGACTATAAGTCCATATGACAAATATTATTAATACAATGACAGTTCATATACTAAGGATAGAAATATACACAATTGATTAGAAATAATACTGTAATGTCGAAGTTAAGTGGATCTACAGACAGACGTTTTCGTACCAAGAAGTCCATAGCTTAGAGGATAAATGGCAGGACTCATGGATAGCTTGGATGATCGGGTTGGTTGATTTTTTAATTCTTTGCATTAGACTGTGTTGAGCACGTCTTGTTACCTCCGGGAAGCTCGGGACATTGCGGGTAGCAAACATTTGCGAAACTGAGCATCTCGGGGGTAATTTATGTAAGAGTCTAAAAGACCTGTTGTACAGCAAATTTAGGGTTCTGCTAGAACCTTTTTTATAATTCACCCAGAGTTGCTGACCGTATATATTGCTGCAGAAAGTACGAAAGAGAATGTCTTTAGCTTCACTTGCACAGAGTCGAAAGTTCCTTATGGTCATATTCGCTTTAGCACACAGGCTTCGAGATTGTTTTCTTATATCCGAGTCATCACTCAAGGAGCTGGTAATAGTTTGACCCAAATACTCAAACTTTTGTACTTCCTCAATTACTTCACCATTCATTTCAAACCTTATATCAGCTGGCTGATTACAGCTTTTAGGATGAAACTGCATAACCTTAGTTTTTGTAACATTAAAAAGAATATCATGTTTCTGCGAATACACTTCGCAGACTTTTAGTAGCCGATATAAAAGGTTCAAGGGATGAAGGAACCTGTGACACCCTGTACATAACCGAATTCCTAATGAGTGCGCAGTGAATTATACATTATTAACATAAATTATTAACACTATTATTATACATTATTAACATAAATTAACATAAAAATTATTATTAAAATGGAACACAAAATGTATAATCAAATGTTTAGCAAATTTACAGGGTAGTCAATAGAATTATTTTATTCATAAATTAAGACTAGTTTCAGAGAGTTTTTCTATTTAAATAACATTCAAATAAACTTCAAAGCGCTTATAATGAATATTTCGAGCTGCGAGTATAATAATCATCATTGAATATTATAAAATTGAAGAGAATATATATTATATTATATTTTTATATAATATATTGTTAGATATTACACGATATTATACCATAAAATGATATACTATTCCGTAATGTTTTTTTTTCAAACATCTGACACTTTAAAAAGTCTGTATTTTCTTTTATTAACTGAAATAAACTCATTAAATTTTTACTGTATCTTCTCTACACGTGGGGAATTACCGGATTTCCCGGCGTATAACGCGCACCGTAATTGTTCAGTGTATAGTGCAAAAAATGTGCCAGGAGACGATATACAGCCAAAATATAATAATACGACCATCCCTCCCCTACCAAAAATGTGTACCATCGCCGTATAACACGCAGGGTGATTTTTGGAGTATTTTAGGGGAAAAAAAAGGTGCGCGTTATACGCCGGGAAATACGGTAGTTCCTTAGTGCGAAACATGATCTACTCGTATGTGATGGCCTTTCAGTTGCCAATATTTACAAGATAGTTTCGACGGAAGAGTCCTCCTGTCCAACAGATTTCCTACGGTTTATGGTAAAGGAATATGATAGCCACCAACATCACCAGATCTAAACCCCTGTAACTTTTATCTGTGGGGTTATTTAAAGATAGAGTGTTATTTAAAAGATAGAATCCACACACAATAGAAGAATTGAAAGCATCAATTGAACAAAAAATTTCTCAGATTTCAACAGATACTCTGTCCAGAGTCCTGCAAAAATTTTGTCGTTCGTGTGCAAAGAGTTAATGAGCTGAGAAGGACATCACATAGAGCATGTTTTGCACTAGGGGACTAATTTTCCATGCGTAGAAAAGGTACAGTAAAAATGTCACTTTTACTTCAGTTAATATAAAAGAATACCCCCCCCCCCCCTTTTTAAAGTGTCAATCAGATATTTTAAAAAAAATATCACCCGATAGTAAAATATGATATAATAGTTATATATAATATATTTAGTGACCCTTTTAGGGGGTGTTGTGGGGTGGGGCACTGGATAAAATTCCAAATTACCTTTTCAAATATCTGATTTTCATGGAAGTTCCCTTCGGAATCGTGATCAAATTTTCCATAGCTGTAGTTTTGGCAAATAAATTTCATTTTATTTTTTCAATTAATTTCCAGTTATCGTAACTGAGGCTTTGAACATGAAAGGCTTCAGAAGGCGAGCAGTCTTTAGGTAACTGCATGACTACATTCGTAATTTGATTTAGTGAGACGAGCAAATGAATAACTGATATATATATATATATATATATATATATATATATATATATATATATAATATATTATATATATATATATATATATATATATATATATATATAAGCAGTAAAGCCCCACATAAACAAATATTTGAAACCATTTGGTTCAATAATACATGTCAAAATAGGTTAAAGAAAGGTTCCGCTCAGAATTAAGTTCCAAATTGGGGACCACATAAACACTAACAGGAAACTTACTAGCTCTCTTTTTGACTCTATTTATCGAAAAGTTATACCAAAAAGGGAACCCATACAGTTAACATTGATAACCCTTTATTACTCGGAACGTTAAAATTACAAGAAACCAATTTAAGTACTTTGATTTGAACCCTTCTAAGAACTTTCCCGGTTAAGGGAAGAGGAACAATTAGGTGACTTAATTGGAACGCTCAGGCGTTGAATCAAAGTCAGGCTAAATTCTGAAATTAATATATGTTTAGGGGAGAAGAACAGTTGTCAACCTCATCTACATTTTCATTTCGAGAAATTGAAAAAAATAATAATTAACATTGATATTTTTAAAGTGGTTAACTTAACAATGGTTATTTCGAGGTTATTTGTGTATGTATGTATGTACGTATGTATGTATTCTGAGGTTAAGTTCTTAAACTGTTCCTTTAAAATATTCATACTCATATATATATATATATATATATATATATATATATATATATATATATATACACAGGGTGGTGCAAAAGTCTGGACCCATAGGCGGTTTATATGGAAAAAAAGTGTGGCCTGCAGGAAGTTTATTATGAAATTAAATTTAATTAACCATACACCAGTGACTAAATTATGTTAAATTTAACGTTCTAGTTCAGAATTTACAATAAGTGTTCGAATTGATGTCCATCTTCTTCCAAACACTCCTTCTTTTGCGTACAAAAGCACAAGCTCTATTCTTTCTGCTATTGTTAACTTCTCTGCCATAGGGTAACAATCTGAAAAAATATTTAATAAAATTATAAACAAAAATTAAATTATAAAAACTATTATAAAAATCGAAAGATATTTTGTATATAGTAAATTGCCTATGGGTCCAGACTTTTGCACCACCCTGTATATGTCAGTGGCGTGCAGTCAGGGTAAGGGGGGCATGCGCCGTCTACCCAGTTAAAGGTCAAATTACAAAAAGTCAGTATATTACTACAGTAATTGAAAATTAATATAAAGTTATGATGCTTGTATATATATATATTTATTTGCAGCAACCGCTTACCCTGTGGACACACCTACCGCACGCCACTTATAATATATATATATATATAAGCCATATCTAATTATGAATATATAATGACGTGAATAACCGAGTAAAATTAAAAGCCAAAAAAATATTTTTTTGCTCTTTTTAAAAAATAATTAAGCTCCCCCGCCCCTACCCGAAACCCCACCAGGAAAAATAAAAATAATGAGTGAATTAGTTGAAAAAAAAATCTCTCTTTTATCTTTATGATTGAGATTTCCATTGACGAGATATTGACGTTTAGGGAGCAATTTTTTCCTCTTGCTTACGTCACTGAGATGATAATGAAATATTAATTATGGCGTCATTGAAACGATAATGAAGTGTTGTTGATTACGTCATTGAAGTGGGAATTAAAACGTTATTGATTACGTCATTGAGGCGGAAATGAAAGTTATTAATGACGTCAATGAAGTGGAAATGAAAACGTTATTGATGACGTCATTGAGGCTACACTGGACTATTATCAATGATGTCATTGAAACGATAATGAAATGTTGCTAATGACGTCAGTGATATGAAATGAAAAGCTATTGATGATGTCACTAAAACGTGGGTTCAGGTCGACGATATGGCTTCGTTTGAGAGGAAGTGTGGAAGGATATTTTTTACTCTCTCTGCACCGTGTCTGTTCTTTTTTACTTTAGCAATAAGACATAAGCTTGTTATTATTTATTCTTAGTAAATAACAAGCTTATTTATATATTTTGCCACAAATATTTGTATTGGAATATATATATATATGGGAAAATGATAAACGATTTCAAGGTCTTTCGTGTATTCAACAATACACCTCGTCAGGTAATGACGACGAGGTGTATTAGTAAATACAGGAAAAGACTTGGAATCGCTTTTCATTTTTCATTGTAGGTGTGTATCATTTATTTATTTCACGTCCTTAATTGAGAAATTTCTCTCTCTCTCTCTCTCTCTCTCTCTCTCTCTCTCTCACTCTATATATATATATATATATATATATATATATAGAGGTGGATTTCTGTATAGGCAGAATAGGCACCTGCCTAGGGCGGAAACTAAATTTGTTGTATTTCAACGTAAATAGGGTAAATAGGGCAAAGAAAACCAAAATAGAAACTAAATAAGTTATAAGCACTAACAAATTAAATGGATTTACAAATAAGTTTTAAAATAAAAAAAATTAACAGCACCCTCTAATAGCAAACTAGCGATATCATTTTGTTGAGAATAAAACAAACAAGTAAACAAGTTTGGCTGAAATAGATTTACCGTGACTTGAATTTATTTCCATGTGTTTACAAAGACCTCATTTTTAAATAGATTATTCAGGCGATACACCGTCTCTCTTTTGTTTTTTCTCGAGAAAAAGGTGTTTTACGTTAATGCATCAGAGTTTGATGAGGATATATATATATATATATATATATATATATATATATATATATATATATATATATATATATCGGAAACTGATGTGTTCCAAGGGAACTTTATTCTAATGAGGACTATGAGGAATATGAAGACTGTCGTCGAAATTTTTAGCGTCTAGATAATGTAAAGATGATAAGGACTTTGGCGATAGTCTTCATATTCTTCATTTTATATATATATATATATATATTATATATATATATATATAGAGAGAGAGAGAGAGAGAGAGAGAGAGAAACCCAAGATAGCAGAAAGAACTTGTTTCGTAAATATTGTTTTAACACCTATTTTTTATCACCCTGTACATTACGGGTATAGCATATTAAAAGATTTGTACATTCTGAATATTTTTTGAATTATTTTCAAATTCAAAATCAAAATTAAATTCAAAATCAAAATCAAAAGCTTTATTTAGAGAAAAATAAAAGTGACAGAATTTTTACAAGTTTTTAGATATTTGATATGACATTAATAGACTCACAGTATTCTTATCCGAATATGTCGTTGGAATATGTCGTTATTTAATTTATTTATTACATAAAAAAGTGAAAGTGGCAAGTGATAGCAATAGTGCTAAAAATTAATAATAATAATAATAATAATAATAATAATAATATTAATATTTAAAAAAAATATAAATTTACAAAATGTTAAATAAATAATTTATTGTATATTTAGTAGAAAATAAATGATGCTTAATAAAAAAATTTACCCTGTGAGTTGTCACACATTAAACTTCACTTTTGTCCAATTTTAAATAGTTGCATTATAAACTGGGAACTTCGTTATTATGGCAAAAAATGGCAGTAGTAAACTCATACATCAGCAAGAGCTAATGAGGTGCTTTTTTAGAGATTTGCGAAATACATTTAATGATGAAACCTAATTTAACTTTGCTTTAGATAAGCTTTTACTAAGTATTCAAATTTCTTCTTCAACTTGGGTAATTTTGAAAGTAAGGAGACTTCTTATCTTCAGAGTTACTGAAGTAACGCAGTAATTTTAACTATGATACTTAATGAGTCGTTATTCATCTGACTCGCAGTTTGGTTAATTAAAATTACTCAATAGTGTAACTTATCAAAAGTACTCTTGAAGTGAGTACTTAAAACAGTAATTAGTCGTCTTTGCTGTAAAGGCAGGTTAAGGGATCGCGTAAGATTTCCTTCATTAGCATCACTTAACGTAAATTCGTCTTTGTTTCGGCTTAGTTAAGACGTAAGACAATAACATGCATTGCAATTTGTCTCTTAGCTGTTTCACTAGATTGAGAGATTGCCAAATACCTCCATAATTTAATCAATGTATATACATATTATGTAATATTATAATTTAAGAGTTTGATTTTGTGTTTTCATATAATTTTTGCGGGTATTCGCCCTTGGCCTCTCCTTCCTGCATTAAAAAAATTAAATATATGGAAATAATTTGGACGAAAATATGAAATAAAATTTTAAAAATGCTCCAAAATTTGACTAATTATTAACTTTTGGACTTGTGAAATATTATTTTTCTTCTTTTAAATAATAAAAAAAAAAAAAAAAAAACGCAATTTTTGGGACTTACGTTTTCGGCGGATTTATTTCCACAATTAAAATTTTGACCTAAGGAATTAAGTAATTTATCTTCTTTATGCAAAATGTATTCCATTAACGCTTTATCGCCCAGCGGCACTTTATTACCAGAAGAAACTGGCACAGCGCTCAAGCCAACTAATGCGACGCATTAGTCTAACTACATTATTATTATGTTATTATTATTGTTATTGCTAGTATAATCGGGATTCGAACCCCGACCCTAGTGTCTTCTGAACTACGGAGAAACAACCTGTTGAACGTGTGACACGAATTTCTTCAGCGTTTAAAAGTCGCGAATCAAAAGTGAAACGTTTGAAGGTACAAACACTTTAACTCTCATGAATCATGAATCGCGGGACACTTTAGTTCTGCAGTTATGGGTTCGATTTGGTAGATTCAGTGATTTTTCAGTAATGTTTGTACAGATGGAGAGTGTAAATAAGAAGATAAGCAACACATCTTTGTTTCAGGCAAAAATGCATAGTAAACTCTTGTTCTTGGAGGTCAGACGGGTTGGCAACTTTTTAGTGAGGTATCGATTTTTAATTCCACATATGTAAAAAATTAGCATGACTTAGCCTAATCTACGAGCGACACAACCCGATGTTGTGGCTATCGAACGAAGAAACTTGTAATAATATGGCATGGACACAATTGAGGGCTCGAAGGTTGTGTCCCGCGCCGTCCAAAGTCCATAAAAAGTGAGGTACCAATTAACATATCTTAACCCAACATCTCTCTTTTCTAAATTCTTTCTGTAACTTATGTAATTTAATCTAACATGGCCTGTAATCTAAGCTAACATGAACTAACTTAGCGAAAATTAATTTAATCAGAACTAACATTTTGTCCGAGACAATTTTTTCCCTTTTTTTTATGTAGTTTTATGTTCCGAGGTACCAAAATTGTTACCACACAAAAATTTGCCCCTGTACATCTGATGATCATTACATATTTCACCTCATTTATATGCCTACTTCCATCCCACACATATATATATATATATATATATATATATATATATATATATATAGAGAGAGAGAGAGAGAGAGAGAGAGAGAGAGAGAGAACAATATAGTAAAATAAATAAAAATGAACCCTATATAGACAACTTAATCCTACCGAAAAATTCTGTCCATGTAAGGGTAATATTATAACTAACGTAATTAAATTAAAATATTAAAATATTAAATTAATATTTTAATATTTTTATTTAATATTTTACTTTAATAACTTAATTAGTAAAATGGAAATGAAAAAAATGATGTAAATTATTTACATGAGAAGAAATGACTACGGTAACTTATGTCTCTCTCGAACTACTTTTTTTTAGAGGCCGGAGCCGTCATTGCTGGTCCTAACGAAGTATACGTCCACACTGGGTCAAGACTTCTGTTAACGTGCTGGGTTCATGCACCCCCAAAGCCACCAGGGCCTCTTGTATGGTTTCACAATGGCACTGTCCTAGATTCTCTAACACGGTACGTACAAACGAATATCATAAATATTTCAAAACTTATTAGGCCTACCCATTAAAACCTAGTAGGCTCACCCATCAAAACCTAGTAGGCCTACCCATTAAAACCTAGTAGGCCCACCCATCAAAACCTAGTAGGCCTACCCATCAAAACCTTAATTTTACAGAAGGGAAACTGCTTAATGTCTAATGTATTGAACGTTTACGTTTAATACAATTGTTACAATGGACAAGAAGTAGAAATTGATTCTTTCTTGCACAATTATCTGCTAACAGGAATTAAAAATTCGAAACTAAATTTGAAGGAAATAACATTTACGACGTTCTGGAATATATTTAATTAAAATTACGCTAAATTTTCGTGTCAGTCAAATTTCACTGTTTTGTTTTTTGGAATTTCAGAATTCCAGTCACGTACTGGGCGTAACAAGATCCATATTTTCAACTTTAAAAACAGTGGCAGAAAACTTGCGAAACTATTTTTAAAATATCTTTTCTTTTTTGTATTCGTAGGACGAGTGTTGAATTTTCAATGCCTTGCATTCATATTTTACATGGTATATACATGGAGAAAAACTTTGTTACAATACCCAGATACGTAGCTAATTATTTGATAACTAATCTCAATAGCTAAACCAACCATGATACGATTACGCGAGTTATTTATCATGGAAATAAACATGATTTAGTGAAATCATCGATCGTACGGTTGAATTAAACCATACGATGATTAAATAATAATCGTAAACCATACGATGATTAAATGATAATCGTAAACCATGTATTTGATTAATTATTGTAACCAAGGATTTTTCACTGTGTAATGGATGGAAACGTGAAATCACCAACATTACAAAAAAGTTCTTAATGTGGATGAAATAACTTCTTTTTGAAAGATGCATTCTAGAAGTTTTTCCTTCTTTTGGGTATCATAACTTCTTCTAAGAGATACGGTCTTCAAAACTTCATTTTTGAATGCCTTGAGAAAATAGAAGATAATCTTTCTATTTAAAGAAGGCCACGAGAAGGGGTTTTATTTTCTGTGAAATTAATATCTGTAGACTCTTTGGTATAACAATAAAATAAAATTAGAAGCATTTAAATTCAGCGTTTTCCTGCATGGGCTATCGTAAGCGATTCACCAAGTACTCGTTTAAACGCTATACAAATCAGTCGTTTTAATTTATTTGGTAAATAATCGTACAATAAAGACTCCATTTTTGTTTCTTTGCCATTGTAACAGGTTTCAGATGCTCATAAACGTTCAATATAACTCTAAAAACTGCCCGCTGTGTGTGTGTGTGTGTGTGTGTGTGTGTGTGTGTGTGTGTGTGTGTGTGTGTGTGTGTGTACCTTAAATCCGAGGGGGAGAAAAGAACTGTAAAATATAAAGTACTTTATGGGTAAAGAAGGTCATTCGTAGATAAAGGGTAGCTGAAACGGTTCTCTTCTTGGCAAGTGGTGTCCTCTGGAACTCTTTTCACGGATTAAGAAACACTTCTTAGTGTACCTTCGGTCTACCGAGTGTACTCTTTACGTACTTTATACCCAGACCACGCTTAGTTCTCTTTCTCTACTTGGACAGTTTTTAGAGTGTCATTAGACGTTATACATTAGACATTAGATATTAGACACTAGACATAAGGCAGGTTTTCCTTCTGAAAAATCAAGGTTTCCCTTCTTTAAAACTGGTTTTTCTACTTACGAGGTGGGCTATGTCTTCGCCACCTCGCAACATCGCTTCCCGTTAAATCAGCGAGGTTGAAGCGATGTTAGGATTGTTCATGATGGGTGGCCGTCTTTTGCTTTCAGATGATGTAACGACCCGTAGCTCATTCGGCTCCTCCGTAAAACTGTTGTTTCCTTCCGTTACGTGACATTTTGACATTTGCTGTATATATATATATATATATATATATATATATATATATATATATATATATATATATATTAGAGAACATCCTTTGCCGATGACACAAAGATCAGTAAAAATAAGAAACCCAGAAGACATAGGATCTCTACAAACCGACATAAACAGAGTCTACAAGTGGATGGAAGACAACAATATGAAGTTTAACACCGAGAAATTTCAGCTATTACGGTACGGAAAAAGAGAAGCCCTAAAATCCATGGAAATTATACCCCAAATGGACAGGAAATTCAGAAAATTCCAGAGCAAAAGACTTAGGGATTGTAATGACAGATGCGAAATTTGAAACACAAAATAAGATAGCAGTAAACAGAGCAAAGAGAATAACGGGACAGATATTGAGAACCTTTAAACGAAGGAATAGGAATGTAATGATTCCTCTACTGAAAACACTGATCATACCCAAATTTGAATACTGCTCGGTCCTAACATCCCCATATAAAAAAGAAGACATTAGACAGCTGGAAGGGATCCAGAGGAGTTTCACAGCCAAGATGAATGGGTGCAAAGAACTAAATTACGCGAACTAGACCTATATTCACTGGAATATAGGCTTAACGTCTAGTTACCCGAACTAGACCTATATTCACTGGAAAGGAGAAGAGAGAGATACACCATTATTTACACTTGGAAAATAATGGAGAAACTAGTCCCTAATCTTACTCTGAACCCTATAACTCCCGAAACAACGGTGGAAGGTAGAAAGGGTAGACTGTGTCGTATTCCCAAATTGAAGGCGAGACAGGGAACATCCTTAACCCTGAAAGAAAATAGTTTTGTAGTGAGAGGACCAAAACTGTTTAATCAGTTGCCCAAAGACCTAAGAAACACGAAGGGAGTTGCAGTGGACATCTTCAAAAGAAGACTAGACGCTTGGCTCAGAACAATCCCCGATGAGCCGGGCGTACCTGGCTGTGTGAGGTGGAGAGTACAAGAAACCAACTCACTACTTCACCAGGCCAACTCGAGAGGAGGGGCGACAAGCTTGACCTTCGCGAAATGAGAAATCATCGCGCGAAACCTTTGTAAGGTTGTAAAGTATATATATATATATATATATATATATATAATATATATAAATAAAACGGGTGTGCCATAAAAAAGGGTACATTTTAAAAAGGCTATAAAATCAACATTTGTCATTTAATTTTAATAAAACTTCCACACAATAAAACATATGTATTTATCTATAAGCAAACAAGTTTTCAGACTAAAATATCAAATATTTCAAATTCTATCAACATTTAACGAAAGAGTATGATTTTTCTACTTAACATGCAAAAATTATTAAACCTTTTTAAAATTTTTTTATAAAAATAATTTTTAACGTAAAATTTACCTGAAACTATTAAAAAAAATTGTTCGAAATAATTTCCTTCCATTTCAATAACTTTTTTTATTCTTGCCCGGAATTCATCTATGGCTCGATTTACTTGTTCCTGTGGAAGCTCTTCCCATTTTTGAATGATGATCTCGCGTAAATGAGCGACATCTTTTATTCTAGTCCTGTAGACGCCCTCTGCTAAGTTTTCCCATATTCCGGCCAAGAATAAAAAAAGTTATTGAAATGGAAGGAAAGCATTTCGAACAATTTTTTTAATAATTTCAGGTAAATTTTACGTTAAAAATTATTTTTATAAAAAAATCTTAAAACGGTTTAATAATTTTTGCATGTTAAGTAGAAAAATCATACTCTTTCGTTAAATGTTGATACAATTTGAATTATTTGATATTTTAGTCTGAAAACTTGTTTGCATATAGATAAATACATATGTTTTATTGTATAGAGTTTTTTAAATTAAATGAAAAATGTTGATTTTATAGCCTTTTTAAAATGTACCTTTTTTTTATGGCACACCCGTTTTATATATATATATATATATATATATATATATATATATATATATAATTATGGGATGAATTTCACAATAAAACACGTGAAATGAATGAATGCTGCAAATCCACAAGGAAAAAGAAAAACGATTCCAAGGCCTTTCGTGTATTCAAAGCTACACCTCGTCAGGGAATGAAGATAAAAGGCGAGATGCCCATAAATATATACAACGTACAGGAAAAACAAAACAATTAGCACATACTTAACAAGGGTTAATGAGAGGCAAAAGAAATTTTAACATAATATCGTCAATTTTATACGTCCCCGCACTGTTATTGAAATTGTTTTTAAAATGAATAAATGCACATTCTAGAATATTTCTTTCTATTATATCTCTGTTTTTAACAAGCGCTTTAGAACTATCCCACTTGATGCTATGGTTACATCTATACATATGGTTAAATAAAGCATTGGAATTATTAGCTGTTCTACAAGCATATTTATGCTGTTTTACCCTAATATCTAACGTTTTACCGGTTTGGCCTATATATACTGAGTTACATTGTGTACATCCGATCGAATACACACAACCAACAACATTATCAGGGCTATTCTTTATTAGGCGTGATTTAACAGTATTATTATACTTAAAGATTACATTAATGCCAATTGCTTTAAGTACAGTTGGAAGGTATTGAAAATTAACATGGTAAGGTAGGCTAAGGATATTTTTACGCTGAAATTCCTTTACAATTACATTATTATAATACCTATTCTTGGCTTTCTTAAGACAGTTATCTAAAAATGAAATAGGATAACATAATTTAGTACCAATATTCATGATATTGCATAACTCGGAATCTAAAAATTCAGGACTGACAACTCTCAATGCTCGAAGAAACATAGCTGAGAAAATAGAGGATTTAATCGAAGAATGATGGTCAGAATAAAAATGCACATAAGAGTTATTGTTAGTAGGCTTACGGTAGACTTCATATTTGAACTGATTAGAGCATCTCCAAATATTTAGATCAAGAAAAGATAGGCTTCCATCAATTTCTTTTTCAACTGTGAACTTAATAGATGGGACTAAATTCTTGAGCCTACCAAGAAATAAGGGATCAAATGTAGAATTCGGACCCCAGCCTTTTTTAGTTAGCTTTATAAGGCTAACTAACGAAAATATCATGACCTAACCTAACCAATCGTCAAGGGCGTACAGTTAACCTAACGATTTGTTAGGTTAGGTCGTGATATTTTCGTTAGTTAGCCTTATAAAGCTAACTAAAGAAGGCTGGGGTCCGAATTCTACATTTGATCCGAAATAAGTCCACATCCAAATTATTAGGCCAAAGGCATAAAATATCATCTATATACCTGTACCAAACCAGGTTAAAATTAACAGTCGTAGGCAAGATTCTACTTTCAAAAAATTCCATATATAAATTAGCTAGTACAGGTGAAAGGGGATTTCCCATAGACAATCCAAACGACATAGCATAAAACTTATTTTCAAACTGAAATTTACAATCTTTAACACAAAGCTTAATTAACTCAATAAGAGTGTTGTGTTGAACAGGGAAAGAATAATCAGCGATCTTATCTTTTAAAAAATCAAGTAGGTCATCAACAGGGACTTTTGTGAATAGCGAGCATACATCGAAGCTTACCAATTTGAAATTAGGGTCATTAGGGGACTTCAGTTTGTCAATAAGATCCATGCTATTTACAATATGTGACTCAGAAATAGAGCCAACTAACGGCGTTAATAAACTAACTAACCATTTTGATAGCTTATAGGTTACGGAGCCCACTGAGCTAACAATAGGCCTCATGGGATTATTAACGTTGTGTGTTTTTACTAAGCCGTACAGATATGGTAGTGACGGATTGATACTAAGAAACTGCTGTGGAAGCCCATTATAGTTATTTTTTAAAATTTCTCTTAATTTTCTGTTAAACATTTTATTAACATCCTCCAATGGGTCTCTATTTAGAGGTTTGTACGTGTCACGATCACTCAATAATGTATTCATCTTTTCAACATAACTGGTTTTGTCCATGATGACGATCGAATTGGATTTGTCCGCTTTAGTAATATGTAATGAATCATTATTTTTCAGTGTTTTTAGGGCTTTTTCAAACCTCAAAGGATAATTCGATTCAAATCTCGTATTAAAAGCACTATACACACAACCTTTAGCTAAAGTCACCTCACTTTCGGAAATATTACTATGTTTTTCAAAATTAATAAAAGACAGCAATCAGTAAACTGCTGGGCTGTTTTGGGACTGAGAAACTTAACCCAAAGCCTAACGCACAGTGGGCTCCGTAATCTATAAGCTATCAAAATGGTTAGTTAGTTTATTAACGCCGTTAGTTGGCTCAATTTCTGAGTCACATATTGTAAATAGCATGGATCTTATTGACAAACTGAAGTCCCCTAATGACCCTAATTTCAAATTGGTAAGCTTCGATGTATACTCGCTATTCACAAAAGTCCCTGTTGATGACCTACTTGATTTTTTAAAAGATAAGATCTCTGATTATTCTTTCCCTGTTCAACACAACACTCTCATTGAGTTAATTAAGCTTTGTGTTAAAGATTGTAAATTTCAGTTTGAAAATAAGTTTTATGCTATGTCGTTTGGATTGGCTATGGGAAATCCCCTTTCACCTGTACTAGCTAATTTAATATGGAATTTTTTTAAAGTAGAATTTTGCCTACGATTGTTAATTTTAACCTGGTTTGGTACAGGTTATAGATATATTTTATGCCTTTGGCCTAATAATTTGGATGTGGACTTATTTCTTGGTAGGCTCAACAATTTAGTCCCATCTATTAAGTTCACAGTTGAAAAAGAAAATGATGGAAGCCTATCTTTTCTTGATCTAAAAATTTGAGATGCTCTAATCAGTTCAAATATGACGTCTACCGTAAGCCTACTAACAATAACTCTTATGTGCATTTTTATTCTGACTATCATCCTTCGATTAAATCCTCTATTTTCTCTGCTATGTTTCTTCGAGCATTGAGAGTTGTTAGTCCTGAAGTTTTAGATTCCGAGTTATGCAATATCATGAATATTGGTACTAAATTATGTTATCCTATTTCATTTTTAGATAACTGTCTTAAGAAAGCCAAGAATAGGTATTATAATAATGTAATTGTAAAGGAATTTCAGCGTAAAAATATCCTTAGCCTACCTTACCATGTTAATTTTCAATACATTCCAACTGTACTTAAAGCAATTGGCATTAATGTAATCTTTAAGTATAACAATACTGTTAAATCACGCCTAATAAAGAATAGCCCTGATAATGTTGTTGGTTGTGTGTATTCGATCGGATGTACACAATGTAACTCAGTATATATAGGCCAAACCGGTAAAACGTTAGATATTAGGGTAAAACAGCATAAATATGCTTGTAGAACAGCTAATAATTCCAATGCTTTATTTAACCATATGTATAGATGTAACCATAGCATCAAGTGGGATAGTTCTAAAGCGCTTGTTAAAACAGAGATATAATAGAAAGAAATATTCTAGAATGTGCATTTATTCATTTTAAAAACAATTTCAATAACAGTGCGGGGACGTATAAAATTGACGATATTATGTTAAAATTTCTTTTGCCTCTCATTAACCCTTGTTAAGTATGTGCTAATTGTTTTGTTTTTCCTGTACGTTGTATATATTTATGGGCATCTCGCCTTTTATCTTCATTCCCTGACGAGGTGTAGCTTTGAATACACGAAAGGCCTTGGAATCGTCTTTCTTTTTCCTTGTGGGTTTGCAGCATATATATATATATATATGTTAAACACAGACCGTGCATGGAACAAGGAACTCTTCTGGGAAAATTAAATCCACTATAGTCCGGATAAGTAATGGTAAATGACAAATACCATAGTTTTTTCTTTTTCATGATTCTAGCCCGACGTGGGCAACGGGTCTCTCGCAAAGAGATCCCATAAATATAGCTTCCCTCACCAGCTATCTGCAAAGCAGGATCCAGCTTTGGGACATGGATCTAGGGTTTAAAGCAAGCCTAGATCCCTACATTCAGAACCTCTATATAAGTAAAAGACTCGTTGCATTCACGTCGTGTTGAATAAATCAAAGAAAAAGGGGGTAACTATTGTATTTTTAGCCAAAAAAAAACCAAAACTTAAACCTCACCGGGACATTGAGCGTCCACTTTTCAAGGCACGAAACACGTCCGTTTAGTATACACAAACTCAGAATGGTTCCCTGAGAACATTATATGTTAACACAGACCGTGCATGGAACAAGGAACTCTTCTGGGAAAATTAAATCCACTATAGTCCGGATAAGTAATGGTAAATGACAAATACCATAGTTTTTTCTTTTTCATGATTTTAGCCCGACGTGGGCAACGGGTCTCTCGCAAAGAGATCCCATAAATATAGCTTCCCTCACCAGCTATCTGCAAAGCAGACAGGATCCAGCTTTGGGACATGGATCTAGGGTTTAAAGCAAGCCTAGATCCCTACATTCAGAACCTCTATATAAGTAAAAGACTCGTTGCATTCACGTCGTGTTGAATAAATCAAAGAAAAAGGGGGTAACTATTGTATTTTTAGCCAAAAAAAACCAAAACTTAAACCTCAACCGGGACATTGAGCGTCCACTTTTCAAGGCACGAAACACGTCCGTTTAGTATACACAAACTCAGAATGGTTCCCTGAGAACATTATATGTTAAACACAGACCGTGCATGGAACAAGGAACTCTTCTGGGAAAATTAAATCCACTATAGTCCGGATAAGTAATGGTAAATGACAAATACCATAGTTTTTTCTTTTTCATGATTTTAGCCCGACGTGGGCAACGGGTCTCTCGCAAAGAGATCCCATAAATATAGCTTCCCTCACCAGCTATCTGCAAAGCAGACAGGATCCAGCTTTGGGACATGGATCTAGGGTTTAAAGCAAGCCTAGATCCCTACATTCAGAACCTCTATATAAGTAAAAGACTCGTTGCATTCACGTCGTGTTGAATAAATCAAAGAAAAAGGGGGTAACTATTGTATTTTTAGCCAAAAAAAACCAAAACTTAAACCTCAACCGGGACATTGAGCGTCCACTTTTCAAGGCACGAAACACGTCCGTTTAGTATACACAAACTCAGAATGGTTCCCTGAGAACATTATATGTTAAACACAGACCGTGCATGGAACAAGGAACTCTTCTGGGAAAATTAAATCCACTATAGTCCGGATAAGTAATGGTAAATGACAAATACCATAGTTTTTTCTTTTTCATGATTTTAGCCCGACGTGGGCAACGGGTCTCTCGCAAAGAGATCCCATAAATATAGCTTCCCTCACCAGCTATCTGCAAAGCAGACAGGATCCAGCTTTGGGACATGGATCTAGGGTTTAAAGCAAGCCTAGATCCCTACATTCATTTGGCTAAAAATACAATAGTTACCCCCTTTTTCTTTGATTTATTCAACACGACGTGAATGCAACGAGTCTTTTACTTATATAGAGGTTCTGAATGTAGGGATCTAGGCTTGCTTTAAACCCTAGATCCATGTCCCAAAGCTGGATCCTGTCTGCTTTGCAGATAGCTGGTGAGGGAAGCTATATTTATGGGATCTCTTTGCGAGAGACCCGTTGCCCACGTCGGGCTAAAATCATGAAAAAGAAAAAACTATGGTATTTGTCATTTACCATTACTTATCCGGACTATAGTGGATTTAATTTTCCCAGAAGAGTTCCTTGTTCCATGCACGGTCTGTGTTTAACATATAATGTTCTCAGGGAACCATTCTGAGTTTGTATATATATATATTATATATATATATATATATATATATATATAATATATATATATATATATATAAAATTACCGCACCAGGATTCGAACCCAAGGCCTCTCGAGTAGGGATTACCAGACTTACCACCACACTACGACGAGGTAAAAGCTAGCACAACCTGCCATATATTTCAACAACCGGCTTTAACCAGCATAAGGTTTTCGCGTCAGGTGGGGGTTACTTTCTTAGGGTGTTGAAATATATAACAGGTTGTGTTAGCTTTTACCTCGTCGTAGTGTGATGGTAGTGATTGCGACTCCTACTCAGGAGGTCCAGGATTTGAATGCTGGTGATGGTAACTTGTGTATATATACATATAGCTCGGAATGTAAGGGTCAAAAAATAGTCAGTGAGACGGGGCCAGTGGCACAGCGCTCAGGCCAGACTAATGTAGCCTATAAGCTAACCCCTGGATTATTATTACCAGCACCATCGGGAGTCGAACCCCCGACTTTCGCTATATAAGGAAATGCGTACCGACTAAACTACCGGCTGAAGAATTCTTAATTAAAATATTTTCAATGCACAGGTAAAATGAAACCTGACGCGGAAAATAAGATTATATATATATATATATATATATATATATATATATATATAGATAGTGGGGGGAATATTTTGAGCACTAAACTGCCCCTATCAACCCCTTCACATAAAAGTGAAGTCAAAGGTAAAAGGAAAATTTAAAAATAAAAAATAGTTTAAAAAAAAGATAGGTCTTTCAATCTAACCTCTTCGGTTGGTCTTCAAAGGCTAATTGAAAAACAAAATCTCAAAAAAATATGGCAGTGAATCAGACGGGTGGAGTAATATATATATATGTATACACACACACACACACACACACCACACACACACACACATAGTCTGAAAAAAAATATTTAGTCAGCAAAATGATCTTGACAAAATTTAACACAAGAATTCTAAACCAATAATGAATATAATTAATTCCCGAGATTGCTTAATTTAATAGATAATTCAATTTTTTCATGAAAATTTCTGTAAAATTTTTTTATTTTACAGAAATTCACTGAAAGATGAAAATTAAGTTAGACATTTTTGGTTGTCTTTTATAGTTCCAGTAAAAAACTTTAAAGTTTCAATTTTTTTTTTTTTTAAAAGAATGCGGTAAATTAAAAAATAAATACGATATTTCTGTTGTAAAAGTGTTTTTCTGTTTTTTTAATGTTTTTGTTTTGTATTGCGTAAATGTATGCTTAAGTATTGCAGTTAATTATTAAGGATTATATATTAAAATTATTTCAATTTACAAGACGAGAGATGGTCAGTATTTATTATTTATGGTATAAACCAATGGTCGTAGTTCTGAAAACACTAGGGTCGGGAGTTCGACCCACGGTGGTTTTCAGTGCAATGTTGGAGTTGTTTAACCTCCTTCACAACATCTAAGGTCATATAATGGAAGGAACCTAAAACTTTACGTGGGATCGCTATACATAATCTGGACGTGGAGGATAGTCTCCCATCCAACTACTCTCCAGACCCACTGTCACTTAACTTCACTGAGAAGTTAAGCGAGAAGGGTTGTTACGACATTGGCCACGACATTGGCCACACACACACCTCACCGATGGTGCTCATAATAATAATCCGAAAGTAGGCGAAATAGGCTGCCTGAGCGCCGTGCCAGGCGCTGACCCTTGTCACCAATGGCTTTGAATTAATACATATTTATAAGTTTATCTTTATATATGTTCAGTGACGTAGAATATTTAAAATATTCTTTTCTATGCATTCTATATATATGCTATATTGTACAGAGTTATATATTACTTTTATTTTCTGTTTTCTATATATTCTATACGTTTACTGAGTTCCGTGACTAAGTGCGTTGGAGAATAGACTCGGTGGTAAAGGCAAGGGGTTCGATTCTTACCTCCGCCTCAGATGGAATTGCCCGGGCTGAGGTGACTCTCTCCAGTGTTCACGCCCAGCCAGCCTCCTCTATGGAGGTGAAATAGGATGTTACTCGTTACCTGCTTCCTCTATATTTTCATATAGGATAAAAATTACATAAAACTTTACTAAAATAACCTAACATATAACAAACAACATACAACAATAACATATAACACCCTCTAAGTCCCTTTATCAACCATGAAAATATAAATTAGACTACAACTTTATAATAGCAACAAGGAATAGATACAAAAAAAAATTATAAAAAATGTTTTAATTTATTTACGTTGCTCTCGTACGAACTTCCCTCTGTTTGATCTTCCCCAGGGGAGGCCTAAGCTTGCACGTAGCAGTGGAGGGGCCTCGCGCCAGCACCCGCCTCTCCTTCTGCACGTGACGCCTACTGACGCAGGAATTACACCTGCCAGCCGGAGGGCCTTGATGCAGCTACGGTAATAGTCTTCGTCTTGCAAGGTACGTGAGTCGCTGTTTGGATACTTTAGCACTTAAAGTTAAAGGGTTCATTTTTTCATTTAAGAGGGAATAAGTGTATTAAGTATTTCTTTAAGTGTATGTTTATGTCGATGAAAGTTAATTTTAAGGGAATAATAAGTTAATATATTATAAAGAATTTTTAATTAAAATTGTATTGTAATAATTTTTTCATAGTCTCTGTAATAAAGATTATGAGTTATGAGTGCCAGAAATTGGCACAAAAATCAGGCAAGACGAATGTAACCCATTGCGCTAACTCCCGCATTATTAATAAGCGGCACTATCGGGAGTCGAACCTTCAACCTCGGTGTCTTCACTTGGTAATATGGAAACGGTGTTATACCCACTGAGTTACGGGTAATGGGTATAGTCTTTGTAGGTTTTTAGTTCATGTAAAATCTTGTAAACTTTAAAGATTAAGAACATCATTTATTATCGCAGTACGTCAAAATACATTAAAAGAGAGCAAATGAAGGAAAAAGTAAAAGGTGCAGTTTATAAAGGTAAAAAAATATAATTTAAAGATCGTTTCTAAACTTTCATTTATCTATGATTACATTAGATGAAGCCCCAGCAGCGATGCATCACGACAATGGATCTCCGAGACAACTTCAGAACTTGGATTCTTTCATTTTTGTCCTTCTTTTATCGGTCATCTTCTCTTCCTACATTTCCACCTCTTTTCACACATTCGCTCCTCAATTTCCGATGATAGAAAAAGGTTTCTGGACGAAAATTAAAAAAGCCATCCACGAACGTCTGCAGTTCGAAGCATTCTCCTCAGTGAAAAAGTTCATCAAGAGTACCGTTACAAAATCATTGTCAGAGACAGGGTTTGATGTAGACATTTCATCGCTATCTTTTATGATTGTATGTATGGTTTCCATGGTAACGACGATTCTGAATACTGTGACCTCATTTGAGGAGAGTATTAGAAATAGTAGCGCCGGTCAGTATGACGAAACACAGTTTCAAAATTCTTCGAATGGCAAATATTTTATGTATTATTTACGTATGAAGTTGTAACTAGAAGGTGTTCAACCATTGAATGGTATGTGTAAATACACGTATATACACAATGTATTTTATGTATTTTTGTATATATATACTCTCTTTATCGGCGCTGTATATGTTATGTGTAATTTATTTATAAAATATATTCATAAAAATTCGAAAAAATTTGTTTTATATATATATATATATATATATATATATATATATATGCTCACTATATTTCTTCATTTTAAAACTGCCAAATATATATGTATACATATAGGGTATATATGTACTAGATAAAAGATTACAGTCCTGAATTGAATCATAATTAACAGGAAATAATATTTGATTAATAAAATAATTTTATAATAATTAGCTTCAAATTTTCATAAAGCTTTTAATACAAAAATTGTGATGCGCAGAAAGTGAAAGACATTGTTACTTAGTTTGAAAACGGGAATATATACACACGCTGGCGTTCAAAATTATGGAAACACTTTAAAATGCTGATTATGTAATAATAATAGAATTCCTTTAATTCTTTTTATACGTTACAGGAAGTAAAATGATACGTCTGTCCAATTAAAGAGCTTTGAAATGTGGTGTTTTGTTACATGAAGACTTACGAGCAATTAATCAATATTGAAAGAAATTGTATTTAATGGTGACATCACGTTTTGATTAAAATAATTGTTTATGTTCGCAGAAATATTGATATTATTGGTTATAATGTTTTTCTGTTATTTGTATTTATACATTTTATCCCATTTTCCATCAAAAATGTAATTTGACTCGTGAAATCTGCACCTGAACATTGTTTGGGAACATTGTGCCCTTCTCTTACGGATATCTCTGTATAATGGCTCTTGCAAAGGAAATATCATACGAAAATAGACTCAAGATTAATTAATACCTTCTTGATGAAGAACTACAGAGAAAAACAGCCAATAAAGTGGGAATTTCATTCTCTACGGTGAGCAAAACCCTCTCTCGTCATTCTCAAAATGGGAGTGTAATGAACAAAGTAAGCCGACGACAAACAAGGAAGACCTCGGAAAAAGAAGCCAAATACATGATTTTATTGAGCAAAAGCAACAGAAAGAATATTAGCGTTCGAATAGCTGCTGAAGTGAATGCGTCATGCAACGGCGGCATTTCTACCTCAACAGCGAATAGATGTCCTAGGGAGGTTGGTTTAATGGGTCGGGTTGCTACTAGAAAGCTGCTTTTGCCAATCTTGGAGCGACTATTTTTTGTGATTTTATGCCAATTTCAAACGTTTGTCTCTATTTCTTCGTCACAAAAGCGGCTTTCTGGTAACAACCCGGCCCATTAAACTAACCTCCCTGAAACATCTCTTCGATGTTAAAGTGCTGCTATTGCGTGATGCATTCACTTCAGCAGCTATTCGAACGCTAATATTTTTTCTGTTGCATTTGCTCAATAAAATCATGTATTTGTCTTCTTTATCTGAGGTCTTCCTTCCTCGCCGTCGGCATACTTTGTTCATTACACTCCCATTTTGCGAATGACGAGAGAGGGTTTTGCTCACCGTGGAGAATGAAATTCCCACTTTATTGGTTATTTGTCTCTGTAGTTTTTCATCAAGTAGGTATTAATTAATCTTGAGTCTATTTTCGTATGATATTTCCTTTGCAAGAGCCACTATACAGGGATATCCGTAAGAGAAGGGCACAATGTTACCAAACAATGTTCAGTTGCAGGTTTCACGAGTCAAATTACATTTTTGAAGGAAAATGGGATGAAATGTACAAATACAAATAACAGAAAAACATTCTAACCAATAATATCAATATTTCTGTGAACATAAACAATTATTTTAATCAAAACGTGATGTCACCATTAAATACAATTCCTTTCAATATTGATTAATTGCTCGTAAGTCTTCATGTAACGAAACACCACATTTGAAATCTCCTTAATTGGACAGACATATTATTTTACTTCCTGTAACGTATAAAAAGAATTAAAGGTGTTCTCAAAAATGTTTGTAAGAAGTTATTCCTAGACGCACGTTTTTAGATCACCATATATATACAGTGGACCCCCGCTTACCGATTGGTTCGTGTTACGATTAAATCGTGTTACGATCAAGCCTCATTGAGAATATATTGCCCGTGTAACGATTAATTTCCGTGTAACGAGTTTTGAATGATCGCGCCAAATTCACGATGGAAGGAGATTCACCTTCCAAACAATAATTTTCTCTTCCAACCCCACGACTACCACCATTGATTTTCATCCATGTTACACTCCATCATCCTAAGGTAAATAATTTTTTTTTATATTTCTTTATTTAATTATCTTTATTTAATTGTTTTTATTATTTATTTACAGCAAAATAAGTTATAATACATTTTTGGTGTTAAAATATCATGTATTGTTAAAATATCCTTTTAAACATGGAAAATTAGTGTTTTTAAGTCCTGCAAGAGTGTATTTTCGAAAAATTTGCACCAATTAGGCCATTTACACGTTATAATGGGTTCGTGTAACGATTTTTCGTGTACCGATGGTTTATTTTGGACCAATTACGATCGTTAAACGGGGGTCCACTGTGTATATGTACACACACACACACATATACTGTATATATATATATACATATACACACATATATATACTGTATATATATATATATATATATATATATATATATATATATATATACATAAACACACACACACACACATATATATATATATATATATATATATATACACACCAGGGTGATATAGTAGTGAAGATTTTGGGTTGCTGATCGGGAGGTCGTCAGATCAAGTCCTGGAGAGGGCTTTACACTTTCAGATTTCGTCGGCTGTTCGTGGTTTGGATCCGACGTTAATCTGTAGGTCTAAGGTTGGGCAAGAAGCTTGACCTTCGCCAGAATAAATAATTCGGTCAAAAGGAAAATAGCTTGGTTATCAGGGGGCTAAGACTTTTTAACCAGCTCCCAAAGGACCTCAGGAACGTCACAGGGGTCAAAGTTGAAATCTTCAAAAGAAGACTAAATACCTAGCTCAGGAGGGTACCAGATGAGTCGGGGGTATCTGGCTATGTGCGATGGAGAGTGCAAAAGAGACACTTGCTCCTCCAGCAAGCCAGGCCTAGAGGCGGGGCCACCAGCTTGACCTTCGTGTGGAGAAAGACCAACGTATGGAATTGCTACAAGATTACGAGGTATATATATATATATATACACGGTGAACCAAAGGTAGGTGGACAGTAGGTTGAATACGGTTTGTGTTATATTATATTATAACTATGGTGTTCATTATAACTATGGTGTTTGTGTTTTATTATATTAAATATTATAACTAAATTTATTTAAATTTTATTTTGTATTAATAGTATACAAAAAATTAAATATGTATTCTCAAAATAAACGTTATCATTTACTGTCCACCTACATTTGGTTCACCCTATATATATATATATATATATATATATATATATATATATGTCCTCGACAGCATGAATTAAAGTTTGAGCAGTATCTGACCTTAGATGTTTCTTAAAAGCAATAATTGATGAAGTCCATTGGAATGCGTCTATTTGTCATGCTTTGCGATATCATTTTTTCACAAAATGGTTATTGATGATACACAGTTCTAAATCACCTCGAATCTCCATTCAACAAAGAATCTTTGCAATTTATTATTTTATTTATCAATGATTTTATTTATTTATTTATTTATTTGTTTTTTAATTTTGAATTTTATTTATTTTTATGTTTCTTATTTATTTAGTTTAGTTATTTTTATTGTATATTTATTTCTTTACTTATTTTATTTATTTATTATTTTATTTGCTTTTATTTATTTATTTTTTTATTTTATTTATTATTTATTTTGAATTTCTTTTTATTATATATATATATATATATATATATATATATATATATATATATATATATATATAATATATATATATATATATATATATATATATATATATTATATATATATATATATATATATTTGTATTACTCTTATTTATTTATTTTTAATTATTTCTTATTTATTTCTTATTTATTTCTTATTCATTTATTTACTTTGTATTTATTATCCATTTACTCGTATTTCTTATTTTCCCTTTTCAGCTGCGCCCCCTTTTTTTTTGTATTTGAAAAGTCAGGAGTGAAAATTTTGGGTCAAAGATTAAACTCTTAATTGAGATGGAGTTTAAAACTCCGAAGGCGGAGCTGAAGTTGTAAAGAAGGAGTTTAAACTCAGTAGGAAAACTCGGATCTTTTTATTCCAAGAGGCAACTTTACACGGACCTTTTGAATATTTAATAAATCGACGCTTAATTTTGACCCAAAAAATTTCTTTCGATTTGAATTAAAAAAAACAAAAAAAAAAACAAGAACAACAACTCTTAAGATTTTTAATATTCAAGTTAATTTTTAGTTTTTGGTATTTGTTCTTCTTTTGTTATTTTTCTAAACTTTGAAGTGATTTTAATGTATATGAAATAAATGTTAATTTAGCTTTCTATTTTAGTGTTCAGTAATTGTGTTAAAACCGCGTAAAGCAAATTTTAACATTTTTTTATATTTTAATTTAATTATTGCTGATGGTAAGTCGAAACTTTAAAATCTTTTATTTTGGAACGAATCAAATTTTGTAAATTGAATTAAGCTTTGGTGGCAACTCAATTTAAAACAATATTTCGTTTGGAGAGAGAGAGAGAGAGAGAGAGAGAGAGAGAGAGAGAGAGAGAGAGAGAGAGAGAGAGAGAGAGAGAGAGAGAGAGAGTATATATATATATCTTTTTTATTTATCATAATAGGGTGAGTCTGTTATTTTGGGAATTCCTGCTTCTGGAGGATCAGGGGGATCTAAGTCCCTAAGTATACTTAAATATACTTCAATAAATATAGTTATACGTTATAAACAAGGTACAGGGTAACCTATAAGTTCTTTTACCCTTGAACCTTTTCCTACTACTGTAGAATAGGGTAAGGATAAAGGGGATAAAGTGACTTAAATTAAAATGACTGGGTTGCACTGACTAAAAGAAGGAGCGAAAGATTAAACCAACTGTAACCTATACGATCGAAGAGGGTGTATCAGTCCAAAACGTAACAGGCAAATACAGGCTCCTTTTCAACCCGGAAACACAATGAACAAGTACAAGATGAGGTCCCGTAAAAGGAGCCTATAAAATAATATATATATATATATATATATATATATATATATATATATATATATACACACACGATAAATTTACTGACTAAACTGTAAACTGTTGCCAAGTCCAGTGAACATGACTGTATTAATTATACAGTACATTATAGAACCTTTAATTTCACAACATTCATAGAAATAATGATAAATACTATCACATTTCAATATACTATACTATATACTGTGAAATTTAGGACTGTATAACGTTTGAAATTGAAGCATATTCACAAATCTTAAAACTAAACCCAGTATAGAAAGAATAATTGTATTCATTAATACCTAACTGATCGCCAGTTATCTTTACTATGAGAAAATAGCATCAAATACTCTCTGGCCATCGATTATAACCTGTACTATGAACCTTTTTATTGATTTCCCATCCAAGATAATATCTAATATAATAGTAATGTCAAAATATAATCATTGCATAATATAAATGCCACGTATCCATTATAGATATTTCCAAATACACTAAAATATTTGGTGCACATATGTTTTACGTCAAAATTTCCCCAAATCACGTCTTTATTGAATCTCCAATTGACGAAAGGTTCAGTAATACTCTTCTTCTGCGGGGAGGAGGGCGCTTTTATGGCATTCACCCTTGGCCCCCTCCTTCCTGCATATAAAAACTTAACAAAGGCAGTTACAATTCCAAGTAAATATAACACACAACTGTTACTATCACAATAAATACAAAATGTCAATAAGTATAACTTTTTAAACAAGTTTCATGCCGCTATCAACCTTTCCGATTTAGATCAGATCAAGGGCGTCGTCAAAGGCTTAAGGTGTATTCGCATCTAAAGACATTCTTTTGTTAAAATATATGTTGATATTTGAGAAACGTCAATAAATTTCGTATGTGAATTTTATATCAAAGAAAAAATAGACAGATATTTATGCAAATAGACAGAAAAATAACAGCTATATTCCACTGAAGAGGCATACAAACCCGTTATGTAAAGAACAGCTAACTTCCGATGCTCAGCGGAAGTGTAAACTCTGAGGTCGGGGGTTCGGCTCCAGATGATGTTGGTAATAATAATAATCGATGAGTTGGAGGAATAAGCCGTATATTTTGGTCAAAGCGCTGTGCCAGTCTCTAGTTCCTTCTCAATGATTACATTGGATGACAAAAAATAACTTTTTATTTGTCACATGAACAAAACTAGGTGGATCTTATAGGTTTCCTACCGCTGAGTTCAAAAATGACCTCAAAATTTGTCTATCACCCACCAATATTGAGTGAATCGAAAATGAAATTTGGACTAATTTATAAACGTAATAGCAATATCAAAGTAGAAAATGTATATTGAACTCACCTAAAATGTTCACTGAGAGAAATCAAGTGAATAACTGACAAATAAAAGTCAACAGTGACGTGCAGCAACTTATAAGCGGAGGAGGAGCAAGAGGCAGACCCCGCCCCCTTCCTATTCTGACTTAAATCCTAAGTAATGTAAATTCGTGTGTCACTCTAAAACTGCGGGTGATAGAAAAATTCTGTTTTCATTTCCGTAATCAACGTAAAAAATTACATATAGTTCAAGTAAAAATATCTCTGCGACAAAAACTTTGTTGACCAGTGTTATTATTATTATGATTATTATTATTATTATTATATTATTATTATTATATATAAAAAATGTAAACTCAGTTAGAAATACAATAACTACAAATTAAGCAAATAATAATAATAATAATAATAATTCATAAATAAATAATAAAATAAAATATAAATATGTAAATGCATTAATCTAAATACATTTGTTAACAACGATTTTAAAACGCCATAAAAATTTTAACTACTCCAGAATTCCATTTCCGCTGCAGTGACTAAAAAACTTCCAATTTGATTCATACACACACACACACACACACACACACACACACACACACACACACACATGTTACGCATTCCACATTTAATTGATATAAAGTAATATTTAAATATTTTTGAACATTACATTTCACCATACAATTGTTTATTGCATTTTTCCAGTTTAAAGTTATGGAATGCTGTTGAAGGAACGCCAGTAATTTGGAATAATTTTATTTGCAGTCATTCATTTGTGATAGACAGCCCGTAAATAGAATTTTGAAAATTTATATATATATATATATATATATATATATATATATATATATATATATTGGGCGATTTTTAAAGCATCCAAACTTTAAAAGGTTTGTAATGTTTTTTATTAACTGAAAAAAAAATCTGAAATCTTTACTGAACCTTCTCTTTATATGATGAGTTAGTTCCCTTGTACAAAACATGCTCTAGATGATGTTCTCTCAGCTCACGATACTTACACGATACTTTTGATGGAAGAGTACTGTCTAACAGAATTCCTGCGGTTTATAATATAGGAATAGCATGGTCGCCAACATCATCAGATTTAAATCCCTGTGATTTTTATCTGTGGGCAATTTAAAAGATAAGATGTTTAAACGGAATCTACACACAATGGAAGAATTGAAAGCATCAATTGAACAAGAGATTTCTCAGATTTCAAAAAATACTCTGTCCAGAGTGTTGCAAAATTTTGTTGTTCGTGTTGTTGGTGAGAGAACACCACAGAGAGCATGATTTGCACTTGGAGACTAATTCCCCATATGTAGAAAAGGTACAGTAAAAATTTCACGCTTTTATTTTAGTTAATAAAAGAATACAAACCTTTTAAAGTGTCACTTGTTTAAATAAATCACATTACGTTATATTATACTACAGGGTGTGTAGAAAGTAACGCGAGTGAAGAGACAGATCTGATTTGAACTCGCTTAAACTAGTTTCGTAACGGAAATCAAGAGACAAATTCGATTTGAACTGATTTAAACTACTTTCAATTTGTTTTTAACTTGGAAGTTGTTATAAAGTACGTGTAATAAATATTACTTGTCCATGTTCACTTGTGTTAATATAATTCAAATCGGATTTTCTCTTCACCTGCGTTACTTTATACACACCCGTTATTTTACATTATGATCTCTCTCTCTCTCTCTCTCTCTCTCTCTCTCTCTCTCTCTCTCTCTCTCTCTTTCTCTCTCTCTCTCTCTCTCTCTCTATATATATATATATATATATATATATATATATATATATATATATATACTGTATATATTTATTTTTTTTAAAGTTTGTATTATTACTACTTGTTATATAGATTATTGGTCTGCCGATAAACTTTTTCATTTCATTTCATTTCATATATATTAAAAGTTTCAAACTTAAAAATTTTAGTAAGGATAAAAATGTTTGAAAGTTATATATATATATATATATATATAATATATATATATATATATATATATATATTATATATATATATATATATATATTACTTTTGTATTATTATGGACTTGTTCTGGATTTGTTGCTTTGCGTCCATTGCTTACAATCGTCTCTCGTTCAGTATTTTTGATCGTTAAGGTAACAATAAATAGGTCATAATATTTATAACCGGTAATTATTATACCAAAGTTTCTATATATGTTTTAGGAATTTTATTTTTTCCAATTTATTTATAATTTCATGAGACTTTCCTTCTATTTCAATTACCACGAGTTTCTACAAGTGTAAACAGTTCCACTAATTTCTAGAATCTTATGAAAAGGGTTTGCAAAGTCTGTTTATTAGGTAAAAATGTAATTTTGCATCGCTGTTAAGAGAGTAGTACAAGATATATATCCCAGGAGAAGAAAATACAAATAATAAAGTGCGGTAAATTTAATAAATAAAAAGGCCAAACTTTTGATGTTTATACACTGTAAACTCATACTCCAAGGTGTTGATTATTCATGGTTTCACATTGGTGTGACGACGTGACGATTAGTAATTAAACAACTATACAAATTTTTTTTGGGTGGGGGTTAAATAATATAAGATGAGCTTAAAAATAGGTTTTTTTTTTTTTTTTAACATTGTCTTCCATCTTTCATTTTACTTCTCATTGGTGAGAATGATCGAAACAAAAAACTTCGTGTATTACTAATATTTTTGTCGTTTTATTTTAATTTAATTGATGTATATGGGTACAGGTTCAACACTCTAACCATCTAACGCAAGATTAATCAATATTTTCAATCTTTCTTCTACTCATCCGGTCAACTCTGGAACAACCTTTCTCAATCTCTCTTTCCCCCTGTCTTTAACCTCCAGTCTTTCAAACGCAGAGTGTCCAGACATCTCTAAATCTCTGGATCTTAATTTTGGCTTTCTCCCTTCTCCAGTCGGGGGGGGGGGGTACACTTTTGCGGGAGTTCGTACTTGCCCCTCTTTTCTGCATACAAAAGTATAGGTAAGGAAATTTTAGTAAGTATAGGTATGGGCACTGACATGCATGAAAATTTCTTTCTGAGGAGGTATAGGGGTAAAAATATTTAAAGAGGTACAGGGTATAGTTATAAAAGTGAACATCAAATGCGGTTTTAATATATACTCGTATAATCCATTCGTTATTTGATAATGACGTACTGAATTTTATTCCTTCATTGAAGTCCCATCAAGAAATTGTACGTTAGGTAAACGTCATAAACGTTTTATTGACGTTTTGTAAACCTTTATGTAAACGTCTCACTCCTTGCTGGGGTGTAATATCAGAAAATAATTTTAAATCGCAGATCGTAATAGAAAATTTAATTATGAAGTCAAAGTTCTTAATAAATCGAATTATTATTTATTCAAGTATTTTTGTATGTTATAAAAGTTAAAAATAGTTAACTTTAAACATGTTTCTCTTTAGGGGACGCTATGATGGGGAGTATTTATATATATATTACGTACTCGTATGTTCCATGCAAATGACTTAGAATTCTTTAAAATTTCTAAATGAAATTTATGAAAACATTTGCCGCAATAATAATAATAATAATGATAATAATAATAATAATAATAATAATAATAATTTGTATTCACCCAGTTAATTTTATAATTAACGCAGATTACGCTTTATACTGTTGTTAATTAAATTATATTTTAAAACAGTGTTCGGAAAATATATTGTAAATAAAAGATACGTTTATGGGATTAAATTACAGATTTTAATAGTGGAAATCATAAAATTCGTCTTACTTCTAACTAAGAAGCATTTA